>JAHPZR010020501.1:0-23019 GCA_019787425.1 Platygyra sinensis | reverse complement strand
TAAGGAAAATGATGCGCAAAAGAGATTGGAAATGAAACAGGCAGTTGTTGCTTATATTGTTCACAGTACCACAGTACCTCTACAACCACTCAACCCACCCTTCCTTGACCCCACCCCGCAACAAGGAAAGAAAAAATGGCTCCCTGTGAAGGCAATTTTCTTTGGTTTGTTTTATGTTCAGTTTATGTTCAGTTTAACACAGGCTCGATTACCAGACGCTGTTTGGGAAAGGAGCCTGTGTCCTTTTGGGGAGGAACGTAGGCCAGACTCGAGAGAGTGGCGGAAATCAAGCGTACTGTGAACACTCTCTACAATAATTTGCGAGACTCTGACATCCTTCCTCTAGGATAATTTATTCTTCCAACAAGACCATGTATAGTTCTCAGTGTTTTATTATGTCATACTAATATAGCCAAATGTCATATATACCCAGTGCCACAGAAGATTTTTGCTTGACCACCTCCCCAGCCCTCACCCTGATAGACTCCTCTGCGTTGCTTTCTTGGGATGTCTGGATGTGTGACATGCAAAAAACAGCTGCAGAAGAGACTACCACCCTGGTGGAGATTCCACTTTGGCTTCTTACTTACCTTTAAAAATATTGATGTTTGCAATCCTCCTCTGAATTTCAAATGATCTCTCATGGGGGTGGGTATCGATAATTTCTGGAACTGCACATTCTGACCTTTAATTGGTCACCCCACACATTTGTGCACAATACACAAAATACTGTATCAAATCAAACAAATCATCAAATTCTTATTAGTGATGCAGATTGCCATAACAATTTTATTTCTGAAATGTCTTGGATTGTATTGTACATGGAGTCAGTATCATCAGGTGATTGCAAACTGTATTCTTGCTACATAATCTTCCTACTTGACAATGATGTAAGCAGGAGAATTAAGTAATCACGTCTGAAATTCAGCATGGCACAGGATCATTCAAGTCTCCCCAGTAATGAACTTCATTTGTACCCAATGCATAGCTGGTGACTAATGGATCCATTCTTCCATCATTCAAACCAAACACTCCTCCTATGAAGTGAAAATATTCATAATACAGTAAATGAACTTGTAGCTGATAGTTTGAAATTTGAAGCAGAACAACAGAACTACAATCATGTGACAGTCTTCGATTTTTCATTAGAGGTCATGCAGTCCTCCAGATTAGGGGATCTTGTATCAAAAACATATCAATGATGATTCAGTCTGGGCAAATATATTTAATGACTTGATACTCGAAAGTTCTGTGAATTGAGTATATCGAGTCTAGATTCATTTGAAGTGCGACTCTATTCTAAATGCTCAATTTGTGCAAAATTCAACAAACCAAATCATTTGCGCTTGACCTGTGTTTTATGCATTACTGAGAAAGAGACTCTGAGTGCAAGAATACACCAAATTCAAAACAAGACTTCAAAATCATTTATGCAACAATGAGAAACACTGCTCATGCAGTCATTATTTCTGAGGGACGTACTAAATTAATATGAAACTCAAGCAAGAAAAAAATTAATATTAAAGCCGGTCATGTACATGTACATGTAATACAGCTGAAACCTGTCTTATACATTGATTTGCCAGATAACCTCAGTTCCTTGTAGAATTAAGGTAGTATTAATACACTTATTTCTTACCAGTGTGAATGTAGAGTATTCTGTGTCCTTTAAATCTCCCAGGATTGTTTATCATCTCATGAAGCATCCCTCTTGTTGCTGTAATGTTGTACACAGGGTCCACCATTATTCCTGTAGTACTGGAGATCTCCAGGATGTTCTCTGCAAATAATTGATTAGATTCAGTAATTAGTGGCCAAGAGAATGCAGAATGACTGAAAGAGTTTCAAGATTGGCCTTTTGCATGCTTAAACATAGCGTCATGTGGAGAATCCCCTTGCAGGATGGCAACAGAGTGTGACACCTCAAAAACAGTGATCTCAACCAGTCAAGCTGGGATGTCTTAGTGGATTATGTTACCATCCAGAATTATATTTGTTGTATTAATTGACATGCACACCCATGTTCCACAAAGAAACAATGGTCAAAATTATGCAGGAAAAAAATAATTTCTAGCTGATAAGTAATAAATTTCTGCTGAAGCTTGAGGGGGCAAGTCTCAGAATCACTTAACAAACTGACGTCAGTTTTTCATGCGCCTGTCTTGTTATTGATCATGAAATTCGTCATAACATTGTCAAAGTAACTGTAGATCCACGAGGGGATAGCCGAGTGGATCCACAGACTACTTTGACAACGTTATGACGAAATTCATTGTCAATAACAGAACAGACGCATTAAAAACTGACATCAATTTGGTCTTTACGATAACAAATTATCAAATTGTCACTCTCGTTCACGGATGCATCGCTTGAATTATAAATTCATGTGTCTGTCCGCTTATTGACAATGAAAATTTGCCAATGAGCGTGCGAGAATATCAGCAGTTATCGTAAAAAAAAAGTTAGAATATAAAAGTCCAGTGACATATATGCATGTACATTGTGTACATTTTCAAAATGTCACAATTAACCAAAATAAAATGAGACATTTACTCATTCTTCCTGAGAGGATATAACATATCCTTTTCCCTTGTATCCTTCAATAATATTAATTATATCTTCTGCTTGGACATCTTATCCTCTCATCCCAATTAGGTCTTCGTTAATTTTCTCATAAAGATATGCTGCATTATCACACACATTTACAGCATGACACCTACATAATTATAGACAAGAGACAAAGTAAAGCCTGTCAGGTTTCATGTATGAATTATGTCAAGAGTGTTGATTGTCATAAATAATTGTTTTGTCTTAGTGTCCAGTGACTGGTGTCCTGTTTTGTGCAACCATTGTGTGGTGAACTGGTTTTGACACACATTCACACACTGTAGTATCCAGTGTCTAGTTGTTAGTGTGTAGTATTCAATTTTTTTTTATGTCTAGTGTCTAGTAACCAATGTCCATTGTAAAGTTTCTGATATCTGCTATTCAGTCAATTAAGTGCCATGGGTCTTCGGCCTCTTGTCCAATGTCACGTGTCTATACTACATCTTCTATTGATTGAGTGGCAGTACTGTCTAACATCTAAAGTCCACTTTCTAGAACCCAATGTTTAATGTGTGGTTTCCAGTATCCGATGTCCAGCATTAAGAATGTCCCGGCTGCATGCCCAGTCAATGAAAACCCAGACCTCTCAACCTCAAAACACCGAAAATCTGGAGACTGATGCAAAAAAATCTGGAGATTGATCAACCGGCAGACAAAACCAAGTAAACACAGGTTCTAATTAAGAGAAAGTGTTTTTTCCTGCTTATAATTTCATTACATGTAGGTTCATCGGCAACTTCTGCCATTTTGAAAACGTGATTAAAATGTGAGAGACTGGTAATGATGACTTAATTTGGAACAAGTGCTATATATGGTCATAGACGACAGTCCCTCGTGGACTGAACAGCTGGGTAAAGGTTTGTTAGTTTAACTATGGATTCACACAGAATTGGCGCAAGAAACTTACCTAAGCAAGCCAAAAATGAAATTATACAACAAAAAATTTACAAAAAATTCCTCTACCGCAAATCCAAAATATTGCTTACAATCGCTTTGCATTTTTTGTGTTAAAAATTCTATCAGACTGCTGGATATCTAGGTTTTTTGAAAACATGTACTCCCCGGCTGCCAGGTGTCCCGACGCAATAAGGATCTTTTAGGATCTTGAAAAAATATAAATCTCATGATGTTGTCTGTAGTTTTTCTTTTCACAGCGCCATCTGAAAACCATTTTATTCGTTGGTTGAATGAATCCAAACAGACAAAACAAAATGGTCTGAATGTAACCGTCGCTATATTCAGCCGGTACGAAAGAATTAGAACTTGCCTGCTCCTTGAAAACAAATCATGTTCATATCGAATGTTACCTAAGTTAGGAAAGATCATTAACTTCCTTTCACACAGTAACAAAAGAAGCAAACAATAATCAAGCTCATACATACTAATGGTTTACTTCAACGCGTTATAACGCGAAGTTCAAACGCAGTCTAACATAGCAAAATGCGTGCACGCGTTTAACCCTTCGTGTTAAGAATGCGCGTTCGATGTTCGTTTAGTTCTGAGCGGTACTGTATTCTGTCAGCTTGCGCCTCTATTTATCGTAAGGTTTGTCTGTCTTGTCGTGAGACCGTGTGATTGAACTGAAAACCGTGAGTCTCACGACAAAATCGTGAGACTTGAGAGGTCTGAAAACCATAATCAATATTAATTATAATCGATATCAATCAATATAATCGCTATTAATATTAAATGATTAATATCAGAAATCAATGAAAATCGATCACTAAGAAAATTGTGAGTATCGATTTTCATCAGTTTCCATGGATTGTCATCAATTTTATCGATTTTCATCGCTGTTAACAATTTTTCTTGTTTCATTTTAATTTCAGGGAAAAACAAGAGATTAGCTTTGTTCGCAATAAAAGGAAAGGAATTCAAAGAAAACATTTAATTGTTGGAGCCCATTTTCCTTTGATTAAATTGCTTACTTTACTTTGCCATTTATATTTTTAATTCTCTAAAACCGTAGCATTGCAAGGTTAATGAACTATTTAACAATAAAAGTTTATTGCATTCAAAGAGCCACCTGAACATTAATAAAGTTTACAGTGAATTTTTTTGCTTGAGCACAGTTACAGAAATGAAGATTGCATGTGCCTTGAGAATCACATAAAATAGCGCCTCGCAAAACTGTTAACTCGCACATTAAAGACAATAACAAATTTCATATTCGACTGGACACACATGCTGTATGCGCAGAAAGTCCCAGGAGCAAGTCTGAAAATTGAAGCTGTCCTCTTTCAAGAGTTTGACCAACTAAGATCGATGACAATCAATGACAACCAATGATAATCCATGATAATCGATCACAATCGATATAATCAATAGCAATTATGATGACTAGGATTGTGAGTATCAATTTTCACCAATTAATTGAGACAATAGATAATAATTGATTAATTATTATCGATTATATTGTTTATATCGATTGCCTTCTGATGATCGATTTTCGATGATTGATTTTCATTGATTGGGTACACCAGAAGTATGTGAAGTATTGATTGCCACACTTATTAATAAGTCTCTAGTACAATACATACCATACATATAGCTAGTATACAGTGTCTAGGAAGTGGTGTCCTATGTCTTGTTGTGAATGTGTAGTGTCTCCTAGTTAGTATCGTATATCAAATGTCTGTGGTGTCCAGTATCCTGGTTTGTAGCGTCTAGTGGCTGATCACCTCTACTATGTCATCTGTGTACAAAAGCAAAATCTCACTTGAGTTTTGATCCTGTCAGGTAGTTAGTGATGGCAATTCCTGCTGCACTTCCCCCACTGCCAACTGATCTTACAATGTCATCAAAAATCTCCAAAAGTTTCTGAAACATGTAAAAAAAAATTTAACAATTTCCCTTTTATTGCACAAAAAGGTTTAATACTAGGAAACTGTTTTAATTAGCTCCAAGAGGGTCAACCATACACTTAACATTCTTTGCATAGTGGGTGAGCAGATTTACTGTACGAAGTTCAACCCAGGCAGGAGGTCTTCATTTTACACACAATTCATTGTTATACAATGTTGCAGTGGAGCAGCAGTAAAGCAGATGGCCGATGGGAACTTTAAGACCATTTATTGGCCAGTAAGTAAAGCTAGATAGACTAAGGTTTCTGGTACCTACCTTAACATGCTAATATGGATAGAACCATAGCCCCACCCCACCCCGACTGGTACCGTTTCCTTACAGAACACTATACCTCAAATATGTACAAATAGCCAAGAGACAAGTTTTCGACATGCATCGGTAGACTACTGATGTGGTTCTAAATTTTGTACCAAGGTGTGCGGGGGGCTCAAGACAATACAGCCACTGCATGAATGTAATTTTCAAAGCGAGATATTTTATAACATCAGGCAAAAGCTAATAATTAGGATGTAGTTTTACCTGGAAGCAATTCTACTTTAGGCTGGTTACTTACAGTACTCAGTATCATACTGTAGGAGCAATATATAGCTCATCTACTGTCCATATTCAGCATAAGTCTTTGCAGAAGCCACATTGGCAATTGGCCTCCATTTTATTGCCCCTTCCCTCCCACTCTGGGAGTGGTGCCAGTTTCATTGTATTGACAGCCTTTTTGTTCGGTATTGTTCATCTTTTTGTTTATTTGGTCTTAGTTTAAGCAGTTCTTGTCTCGAGCTTGTTGCTGGGGTGTTTTTATAAATAAATAAATTTTATAAATACAAAATTGTGAACAAACCTAGTTTTAGGAAATACGGCTTTTTTGAATCACACACTGCCTTGCTATTGCATGTTGTAATTTAGAGGACAAAATCATTTACCGGTAATTATTAGTGACTTCCTACCAATAGCCATGCAACAAGCTTGGCACTGTCTTGTTCAATGTGATCAGTACATTTCCAAAGCACATTAATGCTGCTTTAAAGCCCCACCTTCCTCAATAAGATAGGCAGAGGAACGCTGTTGTTTCCTGAAAGAATAAAAAACTAAATAAAACATACAAAACAATCAGTAGGAACAGCAGAGTGGGATTTAACATTTCATATAGTTAGCTTAATTTATATACCAATTAAGCTACATGTATAATGCCTACTCAAGGTACAAACTTGGTCAATTAATTAAGCCTTCTTCCTAAGAGCAAAGTATGAAGTTTGATGTTAAAAATTTCATGTCTGGAATAATTCTTCATTTCACTTTCAACAACTGAATCCAAACCTCTGTGTCTTGACATTTTATGTGTTTCATGACTGGATTTAAATCTGACATGCACTTGCAAACAGTAAATAGATTTAAATCTGACATGTACTTACAAACAAAGAATTTAACAGTGGATATTTTATATCATTATTGATAATAGTACTTATACTGAGCACTGCCTGGTTAGCTCAGTTGGTAGAGTGCCAGTAGTCTGAAGGGTGGGAGGTCAAGCGTTTTAAAGCCCCAGACCAGACCAACACTCAGGGTCTTAAAATAACTAAGAAGAATGCGCTGCCTTAGTTTGCAATTACATCTGAAAATGGTTGGTTTTGTTCAAGTCTTCTCGGACATGGACTATAAACCGTAGGCCCCGTCTCCTGCATCTTCAGTGTTACATGGTTAGCAGGGGACGTTAAATAACACAAACACACTTATCACAAAGAGTAGGGTATGCAGTTCCCAATGTTGTGGTCTGGCCTTCTCTCAGGGGTTCAGGTAATGCGAAGGACGGAGATACATGATTGTATCCATGCTACTTACAACTGTTCTGCCAGCTTTTCCATCATTTGTTTGAGACCTGACTTATACTGAAGTGGTGGAACAACAAAAACATTGACTTCCAACCATTCTGTTTAAAAGAAGATTCCCTTTACATCCAATGTCTGTAATCTGTATTGTTGATAGCAACAAGAAAACCTTGATCAGAAATTATCAATTATTCATTCATTACCAATTGGACTTCATTCTGCTGGAATTAAAAAAGTCATTGACTGTCCCAAGAGTTAAAGCAACTGTACAGTCATGTTCTTTCGGGTTTTTGTACCAAAGTACAAAAATTCTTCAATTCTTTCAACTAGCAAAGGCAGTAGTCAAAATGTCTTGAGAATTTACTGCCTCATCAAAAGATCTTATGAGATCTACAACAGGCAACAATGTGCTGAAATAGGTGTTTTTTGACATTTTGGACAAATTTCCCCCTTTTTTCCTCAAACAATTGCTTTTCCCAATAAACTATGCAGATCAGCACAGCACTAAATGCACAACATTGAATTCAGGCCTGGGATAAACCTGGAATCATCACAAAGACGGTCATGGCTTCTAAATTAATTAATTTATATCAAAGCTACCTGACTGTTAAATATAGGCTTTGTTTAATTTGCAGTTAGGAGTTAGGAGTTGGGAGACATGCCTGTTGAGGATTCCGTAGAAACAAGTAACAATTCAAGCCAAGTTGTTTGGCAGCAACTGCAATGCTTCTACAATGATTGGACTGTATCCCACCACAATGTCAAAATTGTCTTGCACTTCTTGTCTAGAGCATCACCCAACAGAAACTCCCACCTGTGAACCTAAACCAAGTTAAGAATTATTTAGTCTGACAAGTACTTGGTATATAATTTAACAAGAGATCTGAATGTTATGAAAATTATTTCCTTCATGAAGGTATTAGAGGATATTTTACTGCTGTGCAATTTGTTTCTTAATTTTAAACTTAAGTGGACAATTTGTACACAAAAATTTAATACATTAAAAATATAGGTCACCCTGCTTGTTTATTATAAATAAAAACAAGCATTTCTTTGGCTGTCGAGATTAGCTGAAAGGAAACCTCTTGATGCTCCTTATGAGCACACCCTTGTGTGCATGTGCTAATGACACAAAAATTGTGCACAGTAGGGATGTTCAATCCAATTCTAATGAATCACCTTAATCTATTTCACATACAGTCTTGACCATGTAACAAAGCCAGCACTTAATGTTGCACCTTATTTCCAGACAGAGTGCTCGCTGTCAAGTCATCCTTTGTGATAAAAAAAAGAAAATTCTTTTGGAAGATTTGGAATGTTCTATGGATGGATTGGAGTGTTCTGCTGTGCAAGTTACAAAACAGCAATACCTAAAGTTAGATCAAAATTACTATCATCAGTTAGAGTTGTTATTATTAATTTTGTAAATTATGTTCTTATTAAATTATAGAAAGATATATTTTGCTTCCCTCCTTCGCAAAATTACACATTTTAGTGTTGGATTAAGCATGTATTTAAATTTTAGCCACCTAAAAAATGGTTGACTTAAGTGAGATGTTGTCAAGGCACACCAATCAAGAACATTAGGTGATGTGTGGTTGAAATACTTGTCACTGATCAGGAAAAGCAACAATTCTATGAATGAGACTAGCATGCATAAATAAACTCATTCCCACTGAGGCCATGCATCTTCTGGCACCAAGAATCAACATCTATCATGGGGAAATTGAAAGATCACCTAGCATTCAGTAGTCACAGTGGTTACTCTCTATGCATGTTTAAAACCATTATTGAGATAGAGCTGATGTGCACAGTCGAACAGGAACCAAGACTTTCTGGTAACTGTGGTCCAACGTGATACACAATTAGTCACTGCTGACAAAATGTGCCAGCTCTGGGGAAAAGATTGTTCTATTTTCAGGGGGAAAGAGACAGCATTCTGAGCATGTGCATGTAAGTTATTTTGGACTGTCTTCTCCTACCTGGGTTCATCCCCATAATAGAACAGTGAAGGTACAAGAAACAGAAAGATGCATACACTATGGTTAACACCGTCTCCTTGTCATATCTCACATGGAAAATACCAATTCCATACAATATAGCTAATACAATGGGGAAGACCTTCTCACTGGCCATGCTATCTACTCCAGGGTGCCTGAGGAGGAACTTCTTTATAAAATGGACAAAGGTGCTTGGCAGAAATTTTGAAAAGAACATCTAAGAGATTGGAGGTTTCACGGTCGCCGACATCATCTTGGTAGTGGGGCAAACATGGCAAAATTTACAGTGAATGTATGTTGATACTCGATAACTTGTGGAAGGTTGATGTTCTGAAATCTCTGTGAATTAGCTATAAGAGTTAACTAATTAAATTTGAACGGCATCAGTTTGCTGAGAAGCGAGAAATCATCTTTTTAGTTTTTCATACAAATGCTTCTAAATTTTCCCGCGAATGGTGGCTCCATTTTACAGAGAAATATTTGAAAAATAAAAATTTAAATTTGTGGCTTTCTTTGTAAGAGTTCAATTCTCAAATTTGATCTGTTACCTCTTTTAGCTAGTATTTTTAGTTTGTAATTCATAGAAATTGTACAATGTCAACCTTCTTCAAGTTATCTAGCCTGTGAGAAGGCTCACCTTAGAGTCACACGCACGAGCGACGAAGAGCAAAGCGATCCTGTGGGAAGGAGTCTGGTGAAGAGGTGCCAAGAAAGTGAGCCTGCCCTGATCTCTGTAATTTTTTCATTCTGCTTCACCAGAGCGAAGTGAAATACCATTGGTAGAAAAGCGGCAAAGGCGCAAAAACTGTCCATCTATTATGTTCGATGAGGAGCGATTAGATCCCCACATTCTCACGATAAAATATTAAAGTCACCACATTTGGATTTGGAAGACGAGTTGAGTAAGTGCAGGTATTACTGATTTGTAACAAAATTGCAGTCTATTTCTTGTTAAATTTCAAACTAAAGAGGGAGCAGCAAATCAAGATGTATTTATCATGTTACTGTCTGCATATGAGAAGAGTTAAATATTACACAAACGTATGTGCGTATGTATGATTGCAAGTGGGCAACGAAACAAAACGAACGCGTTTCATCAAAGACCAGACTGCGAAAAGCAAGATCACTTGGAATCAGTGTGTGCCCTTGCTAGACATAAACTTTGATGGTTTTTCTTATCAGCAACGTATATTGTGCCTGCATGTTGTTATGAAAAAGATTTACAATTTTTCCAAGAAATCTGAGCTGCCAAAGTTCATACTTCCAGTAAAAATTAGTTGGCTTATTTTTTCTGCAGTTTCCGGGGTGGAAATGAAAACTTTGCAGAGATCAGAGCAGGCTCACTTTCTCGACTCGCGGCGTACGTGTGCTTGTGCTTCAATTCTCGCCTGTGCTCCAGCGTGAGCCTGCTTGCAGGCAACAAGTTATCGGGCATCAAAATCACGATTTTTCTCATACATTCATTGTAAATTTTGCCGCGTTTGCCCCACAACCAAGATGGCGTCAGCAGCCGTGAAACCTTCTATACCAAGATCCTGTTTTGTGGTGTGGCATGAAATGTTTTCCACCCTTAAGAGATCCCAATTCTAAAGCAACAAATTATCTCCTGTCATAATGTTTTCTGGCTTAAAACCCTAAACAGTATCACAGAAGTTCCCACTGTGGAGCTTATGAGGCTGAAGACTCTAGGATAAATTATACAAAAACTGCATTTTGAACTCATAAAAGGTACTATGAGTACCCCAGTCCTTTTTGAATGGGAGTCCTCCCCAGGCAGGATGAACAATCAATGAAATTGATAATCAGTGGAATTGATAATTAATGACAGTCAATATCAATCAATACTAATCGATAAAAAGGCAACAAGTTAGCATCTCTGAAGCCTACAAAGGCAAATCTATTCAAAAGACATTCAAAATAATGAAGAATCTCAAAGAAAACTATTAAAGCATAACATCATCTTTGAAGGGGATTCCCCTATGGGAGAAACTTTAAAATTCAATAGATCCAAAACTCGTGCTGCAGAAAGCTTACTTCTAACGCTATACTAAGAGCATTTAAATACCTAACCTTCACAAACTGCTGTGGAATATTATTGAGCGAAGAAGCCCATTTTGGAGGCTCGTACTGGTGGAGTTGTGTGAGCGAGTTTGTCTCCAAAAATCTTCCTATTCATTTCCTGAGAAATTATCCAGTACCAACTGAAGCTTTCTCTTCATGATTATTTCATATTTTGCAGGACGACGACAGATAATGTGGCCTCGATGGCCTCCAAACTCCAAGCACGAGCTCTTCCTTTCTTGGCACTTTCAACTTTCCAGACACCATTGATCAAGTCAGCGGCCTTTCGGACGTATAGCACTCGTTATGTAAATGAACATGAAAATTCGCAGGGGAAAACATTGGATTTGATACCCACCGCGAGTCCACACCTCCACACCTGCAGAAGGTGATATGCTTCTGGTGCCGAGTATAAGCATACAGGAATAAAACATGATTCTGGGCGAAGTAAGACGTGCCCAACAAAGCTTCGCATGCCTTTTAGGCGCTTTCTTTGGCTAAATCTCAAACGAGAAAGAACAGTCAGCAGGGTATACATTATACCCCCAGTCAGACAAAGGTCTCTAAATTTTTCAATTTTCACCTTACATTTTCTCAGCTGATATTACATCTGAAAAGCTGAAACTTTGCAGTTTTACTAAAGTAAAAGTGTTCTCTCTAGTGCTGGTACAGGTTTTTTAATTTTGACTTATTTGAATTTTCGGCTTCCATTTTGGAGAAGGGTCTATTGGTATTCCCCTGACTTCCCGTAAAAATCCCCTGAGCAATTTTCAAGACCTTTATTTGTGACCAGGCATTTATAGCCAAGCAAACACTCTGAACAGAAAGGCCCGTTTAAGTGGCGTGAACATCTGCTTCAGCATGCGTTCAAATTTTGTTGAAGTAAATGTCGACAACGCTTAGACAGGACGTTCAACATGCTATTGGGTCCTTCGAGTAATTATATAGTCTTACATGTTCTTGAACCCGGCATAGACTGACTCAATGCTTAACCGTTCAAAGCCTGTAGTTACCATGAAGTTTTCAAAAAGACGACTTCACTCGACGAGTCCGTTTATTCAACTAACAGCTAAGATGCTACACGCCCATGTATTGATGCTGATTACATCACTCACGCACATTCCATCGCACATTCCACACGCATACATACATGCTCGTTCCACAGCTCCCTTTGCAAGTGAAATACATACAATTTCAGAGAAAGTGAAAACAAAAAATAGAGAGTTCATTTCCAGTCCGTAAGTCAATGCCTTATTATCAGGCCACAAAGTCTCAGAACTTTGGATTTGGTTTGACCATCCTTCCATATCTCGTAACATATCCCTCTGGGCCACTAGGTCTTGTTGGAGTCTTAAGGTATCAGTGTACCCCAAATGACCATCATTCTTCAGCGCCGCTTTACGGTCGGACGGTTGGCGCAAACCCTACTAAAGTACATATTTTCTGAAAGCTTAATAATTGTAGATTCCGACGGTTTATTCACCAACGTAAAAAAAATCTAAGGTTTCTTAAATATGGCGCGCTCTTTCTCGATGTAAAGATCAGGTTCACTAATCATGTTCGTTTCCGGTCAGATTTGAGCGGGAGACCGCGACTAATATCGCTATGTCTTCTTGACACCTTTCTCTAAGAAACGGTGTCGGGAAATTTTGATTACTTGTCTGGTTTGATTCTGACACGCAGTTGAACTTTGAGAGTTGAAAAAACACGCATTCTCTTCACTAAAATAGTCATAACTTTTGAGAGAAGCAAAAAATAAAAATTCCCCGACACCGTTTTTTTTGCCTGGTCATAGGGCAACATTCTCTCCAAATTTCAGAGAAAAACGTTGAAAATTCGCCGGAAACGAACTCAAAATGTGCACTTCACTCGCCGAAATTTTCGTTTCGAGATATGAAGGAAAATATACTTTAGGGCGTTCTTCCGGTCAGTAATGAGATAATTACTCAAGATGTCGGAATATAATGACCTGTTGATAGACCAAGTGTAGGATTATTTTACTTTAACAATAGAGCTCATATCAATTACAAAGCGGGCTCAAAATGTTGCTCCTGGCAGGAAATATCCTTTGCAAGATCTGATTTCCGCCGCTCGCGCAATTTTCGTTCAATTTTTCGTTTTCTACTTTTTAAAAGCCCTAGCTAATGTGGATTCACATTTCTTCTCACGAAACAGCTTGAGGTACACTGAATACAAGGAAAAAGCGTTCGCGTAAACAAGGGAAAGGAAATCTTCCAGGACGTAACTCGTGCAGATTTTGATCGAACAGCGAAATCGCTAAGGAAATTATGATAAGAAAAATGTATATTCCTCGATGGGCAATCCTCGTTTTGACAGGACACGATCCAACATGAACCAAGCACGGATCTTGCAGAAACATTCTCCAAGAAAATCACATCTGCGTGAGAAAACCGACAAGAAACTGATTTCAAGAGATTTTCTTGCAGGCGATTGCCGGCAACAATTGCTCCACCGGCCAACTTTTGCCACGACTCTTGTGAGTCCGGTTCTGCAGGTTCGTCCTTGCCTTTGCCTTCAATTTTCGCCCAGCTAACACTAACACTAACGGTCTCGTTCTCCCATCAATGCTCTTCCTCGTTTAGAGCAATGTTTCTTCTGCTCAAAGTAGGAACCTCGATCGCTAGCCGCTAACACATCAGCTCGATCTTTATCAAATGAAATCGAACCCTTTTTCCTCTTTTAAAGTTTCTTCGCACTAGTAAAAGGACAAGCTAGGACTTTTGCATTTTCTCTTCTACGACATGGAATAGATATAAGTTTTTCAATTTTTGTCTGCAAATTAGAAAATACTCGAAGCAGCACACAAACTAGCCTCTTCCAGGCGTTCAGTTAGTTGGGAGCAGCGCGATAATCAGCGGCGCGCGAAAAAAATAAAGAAAAGCGCGGGAGAGGAAGTGAGGGAACGCCTGTGGGCAAACTTAACAAACGGTCGTTCCGCCCCCTTATAGACCGCCTACAGCGGCCCGTAACATGATCGCCGGCTTGTGGTTTACCATTCCGTGACCGAATGAACTTCATCGATAGCTATGGTTACGGTCTGCATTCCCAGCTGACCTTCTTGAAGTTGTTTCCTCCATTCCTTCGACAGACAACTTTCAGGGCTTCCGTATAAAATTTCACATTTCCCGTTCTTTGCGGCTTCTTCGTCCATGTCGACGTCGTCAATACCTATTGCCGTCGCTGAAACTCCGATTTTGTTTACAGTCAAACCAAGTGAAGCGTGCCGCTCAAGATTGCATTACTGAACTGATTATTTGAAACTTGAACCCGCTAGTCGTTTCAAGAATGCAATAATGAATTGATTATTCGAATATTGAACTCGCTCGTTCGATCCAAGAATACGGCTAACGGGTTCCGTTTTCGAAAAATCAATTCACTATTGCATTCTAGAAAAAACTAGTAGGTTTGAAACCTACTAGTCGCCACAGTGAATTGATTTTTCGAAAATGGAACCCGTTAGCCGTATTCTTGGATCGAACGAGCGAGTTCAATATTCGAATAATCAATTCATTATTGCATTCTTGAATGACTAGCGGGTTCAAGTTTCAATAATCAGTTCATTAATGCAATCTTGAGGGGTACGCTACACTTAGTTTGACAGTTTGACAGTTCGTCAGTTATGCCCGAGTGTTGACAAAATCTGTCAAAATTGACCAATCAGAGTGTATACCAGATCCTGGTATACTGGAACGACCGTTTGTTAAGTTTGCCCACAGGCGTTCCCTCACTTCCTCTCCCGCGCTTTTCTTTATTTTTTTCGCGCGCCGCCGATTATCGCGCAGCTCCCAACTAACTGAACGCCTGGAAGAGGCTACACACAAACGTGTGAAAATCGCACAACACCGCGTCTGTCACGCGATCTTTTAATGCAAATTAACTCTCGTGTTGACAACGTCTTGACAGTTTATATCAATTAGAGATAATTAATGGAAAGAAACGTTTTTCGTGAATAACTTTGCTTAGAATCAATCTTTTTTCATAGATTTTTTTTTTCACTGAAAGATTGCAATAAGATCTATCTGAAGAAGCAGAAAACAACTTTTTTGAAAAATGATCAAATTTGGGGTACACTGATACCTTAACAGGAGACATCTGAGGATTCTCAGGTGGGGTACTTGGTCCGGCTTGAGTGTTCACAGGAGACTGCTCAGGTGGAGATTGAGAACTAGGTGGTACGTCGCCATCGGTCGCTGCAGGGCAAGTAAGTTTAGCAGGAGCTGGTTCTGGAACGGACAGATGTCTTCTGTTTCTACGGTACTCCTTTCTTTCAGCTTCCACATTGTACGACCGTGGCTGTGGAGCGGGTTGCTTGACAACGCCTACTTTCTGGTACCCTTTGTCAGTCTGAAGTCGCACGACTTGCTGTGAACGGAGAGGTAGGAGAGATTTGGCATTCTGATCGTGATACGACTTTTGCTGTTGGCGTTTAAGCTTCAAACGTGAGGAGACCTGCCTGGTGTTGGGCGCTTTCGGAATAAGGAGTTTCCTCGCAACAGGAAGAACACACCTGGTACGCCTCGACATTAACCGCTGAAGAATGATGGTCATTTGGGGTACACTGATACCTTAAGACTCCAACAAGACCTAGTGGCCCAGAGGGATATGTTACGAGATATGGAAGGATGGTCAAACCAAATCCAAAGTTCTGAGACTTTGTGGCCTGATAATAAGGCATTGACTTACGGACTGGAAATGAACTCTCTATTTTTTGTTTTCACTTTCTCTGAAATTGTATGTATTTCACTTGCAAAGGGAGCTGTGGAACGAGCATGTATGTATGCGTGTGGAATGTGCGATGGAATGTGCGTGAGTGATGTAATCAGCATCAATACATGGGCGTGTAGCATCTTAGCTGTTAGTTGAATAAACGGACTCGTCGAGTGAAGTCGTCTTTTTGAAAACTTCATGGTAACTACAGGCTTTGAACGGTTAAGCATTGAGTCAGTCTATGCCGGGTTCAAGAACATGTAAGACTATATAATTACTCGAAGGACCCAATAGCATGTTGAACGTCCTGTCTAAGCGTTGTCGACATTTACTTCAACAAAATTTGAACGCATGCTGAAGCAGATGTTCACGCCACTTAAACGGGCCTTTCTGTTCAGAGTGTTTGCTTGGCTATAAATGCCTGGTCACAAATAAAGGTCTTGAAAATTGCTCAGGGGATTTTTACGGGAAGTCAGGGGAATACCAATAGACCCTTCTCCAAAATGGAAGCCGAAAATTCAAATAAGTCAAAATTAAAAAACCTGTACCAGCACTAGAGAGAACACTTTTACTTTAGTAAAACTGCAAAGTTTCAGCTTTTCAGATGTAATATCAGCTGAGAAAATGTAAGGTGAAAATTGAAAATTTAGAGACCTTTGTCTGACTGGGGTATAATGTATACCCTGCTGACTGTTCTTTCTCGTTTGAGATTTAGCCAAAGAAAGCGCCTAAAAGGCATGCGAAGCTTTGTTGGGCACGTCTTACTTCGCCCAGAATCATGTTTTATTCCTGTATGCTTATACTCGGCACCAGAAGCATATCACCTTCTGCAGGTGTGGAGGTGTGGACTCGCGGTGGGTATCAAATCCAATGTTTTCCCCTGCGAATTTTCATGTTCATTTACATAACGAGTGCTATACGTCCGAAAGGCCGCTGACTTGATCAATGGTGTCTGGAAAGTTGAAAGTGCCAAGAAAGGAAGAGCTCGTGCTTGGAGTTTTGGAGGCCATCGAGGCCACATTATCTGTCGTCGTCCTGCAAAATATGAAATAATCATGAAGAGAAAGCTTCAGTTGGTACTGGATAATTTCTCAGGAAATGAATAGGAAGATTTTTGGAGACAAACTCGCTCACACAACTCCACCAGTACGAGCCTCCAAAATGGGCTTCTTCGCTCAATAATATTCCACAGCAGTTTGTGAAGGTTAGGTATTTAAATGCTCTTAGTATAGCGTTAGAAGTAAGCTTTCTGCAGCACGAGTTTTGGATCTATTGAATTTTAAAGTTTCTCCCATAGGGGAATCCCCTTCAAAGATGATGTTATGCTTTAATAGTTTTCTTTGAGATTCTTCATTATTTTGAATGTCTTTTGAATAGATTTGCCTTTGTAGGCTTCAGAGATGCTAACTTGTTGCCTTTTTATCGATTAGTATTGATTGATATTGACTGTCATTAATTATCAATTCCACTGATTATCAATTTCATTGATTGTTCATCCTGCCTGGGGAGGACTCCCATTCAAAAAGGACTGGGGTACTCATAGTACCTTTTATGAGTTCAAAATGCAGTTTTTGTATAATTTATCCTAGAGTCTTCAGCCTCATAAGCTCCACAGTGGGAACTTCTGTGATACTGTTTAGGGTTTTAAGCCAGAAAACATTATGACAGGAGATAATTTGTTGCTTTAGAATTGGGATCTCTTAAGGGTGGAAAACATTTCATGCCACACCACAAAACAGGATCTTGGTATAGAAGGTTTCACGGCTGCTGACGCCATCTTGGTTGTGGGGCAAACGCGGCAAAATTTACAATGAATGTATGAGAAAAATCGTGATTTTGATGCCCGATAACTTGTTGCCTGCAAGCAGGCTCACGCTGGAGCACAGGCGAGAATTGAAGCACAAGCACACGTACGCCGCGAGTCGAGAAAGTGAGCCTGCTCTGATCTCTGCAAAGTTTTCATTTCCACCCCGGAAACTGCAGAAAAAATAAGCCAACTAATTTTTACTGGAAGTATGAACTTTGGCAGCTCAGATTTCTTGGAAAAATTGTAAATCTTTTTCATAACAACATGCAGGCACAATATACGTTGCTGATAAGAAAAACCATCAAAGTTTATGTCTAGCAAGGGCACACACTGATTCCAAGTGATCTTGCTTTTCGCAGTCTGGTCTTTGATGAAACGCGTTCGTTTTGTTTCGTTGCCCACTTGCAATCATACATACGCACATACGTTTGTGTAATATTTAACTCTTCTCATATGCAGACAGTAACATGATAAATACATCTTGATTTGCTGCTCCCTCTTTAGTTTGAAATTTAACAAGAAATAGACTGCAATTTTGTTACAAATCAGTAATACCTGCACTTACTCAACTCGTCTTCCAAATCCAAATGTGGTGACTTTAATATTTTATCGTGAGAATGTGGGGATCTAATCGCTCCTCATCGAACATAATAGATGGACAGTTTTTGCGCCTTTGCCGCTTTTCTACCAATGGTATTTCACTTCGCTCTGGTGAAGCAGAATGAAAAAATTACAGAGATCAGGGCAGGCTCACTTTCTTGGCACCTCTTCACCAGACTCCTTCCCACAGGATCGCTTTGCTCTTCGTCGCTCGTGCGTGTGACTCTAAGGTGAGCCTTCTCACAGGCTAGATAACTTGAAGAAGGTTGACATTGTACAATTTCTATGAATTACAAACTAAAAATACTAGCTAAAAGAGGTAACAGATCAAATTTGAGAATTGAACTCTTACAAAGAAAGCCACAAATTTAAATTTTTATTTTTCAAATATTTCTCTGTAAAATGGAGCCACCATTCGCGGGAAAATTTAGAAGCATTTGTATGAAAAACTAAAAAGATGATTTCTCGCTTCTCAGCAAACTGATGCCGTTCAAATTTAATTAGTTAACTCTTATAGCTAATTCACAGAGATTTCAGAACATCAACCTTCCACAAGTTATCGAGTATCAACATACATTCACTGTAAATTTTGCCATGTTTGCCCCACTACCAAGATGATGTCGGCGACCGTGAAACCTCCAATCTCTTAGATGTTCTTTTCAAAATTTCTGCCAAGCACCTTTGTCCATTTTATAAAGAAGTTCCTCCTCAGGCACCCTGGAGTAGATAGCATGGCCAGTGAGAAGGTCTTCCCCATTGTATTAGCTATATTGTATGGAATTGGTATTTTCCATGTGAGATATGACAAGGAGACGGTGTTAACCATAGTGTATGCATCTTTCTGTTTCTTGTACCTTCACTGTTCTATTATGGGGATGAACCCAGGTAGGAGAAGACAGTCCAAAATAACTTACATGCACATGCTCAGAATGCTGTCTCTTTCCCCCTGAAAATAGAACAATCTTTTCCCCAGAGCTGGCACATTTTGTCAGCAGTGACTAATTGTGTATCACGTTGGACCACAGTTACCAGAAAGTCTTGGTTCCTGTTCGACTGTGCACATCAGCTCTATCTCAATAATGGTTTTAAACATGCATAGAGAGTAACCACTGTGACTACTGAATGCTAGGTGATCTTTCAATTTCCCCATGATAGATGTTGATTCTTGGTGCCAGAAGATGCATGGCCTCAGTGGGAATGAGTTTATTTATGCATGCTAGTCTCATTCATAGAATTGTTGCTTTTCCTGATCAGTGACAAGTATTTCAACCACACATCACCTAATGTTCTTGATTGGTGTGCCTTGACAACATCTCACTTAAGTCAACCATTTTTTAGGTGGCTAAAATTTAAATACATGCTTAATCCAACACTAAAATGTGTAATTTTGCGAAGGAGGGAAGCAAAATATATCTTTCTATAATTTAATAAGAACATAATTTACAAAATTAATAATAACAACTCTAACTGATGATAGTAATTTTGATCTAACTTTAGGTATTGCTGTTTTGTAACTTGCACAGCAGAACACTCCAATCCAGGATACTGGACACCACAGACATTTGATATACGATACTAACTAGGAGACACTACACATTCACAACAAGACATAGGACACCACTTCCTAGACACTGTATACTAGCTATATGTATGGTATGTATTGTACTAGAGACTTATTAATAAGTGTGGCAATCAATACTTCACATACTTCTGGTGTACCCAATCAATGAAAATCAATCATCGAAAATCGATCATCAGAAGGCAATCGATATAAACAATATAATCGATAATAATTAATCAATTATTATCTATTGTCTCAATTAATTGGTGAAAATTGATACTCACAATCCTAGTCATCATAATTGCTATTGATTATATCGATTGTGATCGATTATCATGGATTATCATTGGTTGTCATTGATTGTCATCGATCTTAGTTGGTCAAACTCTTGAAAGAGGACAGCTTCAATTTTCAGACTTGCTCCTGGGACTTTCTGCGCATACAGCATGTGTGTCCAGTCGAATATGAAATTTGTTATTGTCTTTAATGTGCGAGTTAACAGTTTTGCGAGGCGCTATTTTATGTGATTCTCAAGGCACATGCAATCTTCATTTCTGTAACTGTGCTCAAGCAAAAAAATTCACTGTAAACTTTATTAATGTTCAGGTGGCTCTTTGAATGCAATAAACTTTTATTGTTAAATAGTTCATTAACCTTGCAATGCTACGGTTTTAGAGAATTAAAAATATAAATGGCAAAGTAAAGTAAGCAATTTAATCAAAGGAAAATGGGCTCCAACAATTAAATGTTTTCTTTGAATTCCTTTCCTTTTATTGCGAACAAAGCTAATCTCTTGTTTTTCCCTGAAATTAAAATGAAACAAGAAAAATTGTTAACAGCGATGAAAATCGATAAAATTGATGACAATCCATGGAAACTGATGAAAATCGATACTCACAATTTTCTTAGTGATCGATTTTCATTGATTTCTGATATTAATCATTTAATATTAATAGCGATTATATTGATTGATATCGATTATAATTAATATTGATTATGGTTTTCAGACCTCTCAAGTCTCACGATTTTGTCGTGAGACTCACGGTTTTCAGTTCAATCACACGGTCTCACGACAAGACAGACAAACCTTACGATAAATAGAGGCGCAAGCTGACAGAATACAGTACCGCTCAGAACTAAACGAACATCGAACGCGCATTCTTAACACGAAGGGTTAAACGCGTGCACGCATTTTGCTATGTTAGACTGCGTTTGAACTTCGCGTTATAACGCGTTGAAGTAAACCATTAGTATGTATGAGCTTGATTATTGTTTGCTTCTTTTGTTACTGTGTGAAAGGAAGTTAATGATCTTTCCTAACTTAGGTAACATTCGATATGAACATGATTTGTTTTCAAGGAGCAGGCAAGTTCTAATTCTTTCGTACCGGCTGAATATAGCGACGGTTACATTCAGACCATTTTGTTTTGTCTGTTTGGATTCATTCAACCAACGAATAAAATGGTTTTCAGATGGCGCTGTGAAAAGAAAAACTACAGACAACATCATGAGATTTATATTTTTTCAAGATCCTAAAAGATCCTTATTGCGTCGGGACACCTGGCAGCCGGGGAGTACATGTTTTCAAAAAACCTAGATATCCAGCAGTCTGATAGAATTTTTAACACAAAAAATGCAAAGCGATTGTAAGCAATATTTTGGATTTGCGGTAGAGGAATTTTTTGTAAATTTTTTGTTGTATAATTTCATTTTTGGCTTGCTTAGGTAAGTTTCTTGCGCCAATTCTGTGTGAATCCATAGTTAAACTAACAAACCTTTACCCAGCTGTTCAGTCCACGAGGGACTGTCGTCTATGACCATATATAGCACTTGTTCCAAATTAAGTCATCATTACCAGTCTCTCACATTTTAATCACGTTTTCAAAATGGCAGAAGTTGCCGATGAACCTACATGTAATGAAATTATAAGCAGGAAAAAACACTTTCTCTTAATTAGAACCTGTGTTTACTTGGTTTTGTCTGCCGGTTGATCAATCTCCAGATTTTTTTGCATCAGTCTCCAGATTTTCGGTGTTTTGAGGTTGAGAGGTCTGGGTTTTCATTGACTGGGCATGCAGCCGGGACATTCTTAATGCTGGACATCGGATACTGGAAACCACACATTAAACATTGGGTTCTAGAAAGTGGACTTTAGATGTTAGACAGTACTGCCACTCAATCAATAGAAGATGTAGTATAGACACGTGACATTGGACAAGAGGCCGAAGACCCATGGCACTTAATTGACTGAATAGCAGATATCAGAAACTTTACAATGGACATTGGTTACTAGACACTAGACATAAAAAAAAATTGAATACTACACACTAACAACTAGACACTGGATACTACAGTGTGTGAATGTGTGTCAAAACCAGTTCACCACACAATGGTTGCACAAAACAGGACACCAGTCACTGGACACTAAGACAAAACAATTATTTATGACAATCAACACTCTTGACATAATTCATACATGAAACCTGACAGGCTTTACTTTGTCTCTTGTCTATAATTATGTAGGTGTCATGCTGTAAATGTGTGTGATAATGCAGCATATCTTTATGAGAAAATTAACGAAGACCTAATTGGGATGAGAGGATAAGATGTCCAAGCAGAAGATATAATTAATATTATTGAAGGATACAAGGGAAAAGGATATGTTATATCCTCTCAGGAAGAATGAGTAAATGTCTCATTTTATTTTGGTTAATTGTGACATTTTGAAAATGTACACAATGTACATGCATATATGTCACTGGACTTTTATATTCTAACTTTTTTTTTACGATAACTGCTGATATTCTCGCACGCTCATTGGCAAATTTTCATTGTCAATAAGCGGACAGACACATGAATTTATAATTCAAGCGATGCATCCGTGAACGAGAGTGACAATTTGATAATTTGTTATCGTAAAGACCAAATTGATGTCAGTTTTTAATGCGTCTGTTCTGTTATTGACATGAA
>JAHPZR010020498.1:35000-42442 GCA_019787425.1 Platygyra sinensis | reverse complement strand
GCCAATATAAAGTGTTTTCAACACACAGTCGGTCACGTATGTAGATTAAGTTGGTATATGATAACCATCAATGTTTTTGATTTGGACGTTACTCCAAACTTGAATATGACCACACTAAAGAGAGTCGTTGACTAAAAGTTTGTTCTAAATTCAAAATTGATAAGATTCAATAATTTTCAAGACATCAGTGTAGCTGAAACTGTCGTTAGCACGATACTTGTACGACATGGAAACAGACCGCCTTTATATAAGGCCTTATTAGGTATAGACCCTGATTAGATTCTGAAGCGAGAGTGATCTAAACAAAACCTCAGAGGGATTACCTTAGAAATGTAGTTTGACATGGTTTGCCGCGGTCATTACGAGCGAGTGGGGTTTTTTTTTCCCGTATTTTTTTGTTGAGTTCAGTGCAATGTGGAGTTGTATGATATGTGATGAATTTTACTCACTAACCGTAAAACTGAATGCTGAAATAGACGAAATTGCGAAGTTTTGCTTCCTTGGCACAACGGCAGACGAGATCCTTCATGTAAGAATTCCAGTTTTTCCAGTCGATGGGGATCTTACTGTACTTCTCTACTGATGGATCTCTGTCGGTGAAGAGTAACTCGGGAAGAGGGCGTGGGGAGCGCATGTCATCCTTAAAACATCCTACCTTGGTGTAAGTCGCAAGACAGGCTGTGGTAAAGTTCAAAATGGATGTAAATTCTGAGTCGTAGGATCCATAATTACATTAGTAACGTATACCAATGGTATGCTTGATAAGTGCTTCTCCCAGCTACTTATGTGACAGAGAATTATTGTCATGCCTCCTCCAGAGAAAATTTGTCGGCCACTGTAATCTGCGGTGTAGCATTTAACTGGGCCTTTCAGTTAAAACTCAATGGCTCATTGCTGTGTTTGGTTCTTGCGAGGAGGAACTTACACTTAACTCTTAGTTACTTAGGTCTACTGATCAATTGGTTGTTATGTCGGTGACCTCAGTAACCGTTGTGTAGGATCAATTGATACTTACTTGGGTTCTCAGGTTCTGAAGGAGGAGCAACAGATGGCGTTGGAGATTGAGGTGCTGAAATCAAAAACGTTCATTACGTACGAAAATACAATAAGCTCAATTCAATTCAGTTCAGTTTATTCACACTTATTCACGCAATGTTAATTTACAAGGATAGAAAAGAAAGGTAAAAAGAACAAAGGAAGAGTAGCTTACATATGCACTAGGTATTAATTTGTATTATAACCCACCCATTAATTTTTGATTGACTTTATTGGCTATTTTACGTCACGTGTTATAAATCTCTGGACAGTTATCACGCAATAACCCCACCCGAGTCGATACTTGTCCTTCGATTGTTTCCGTCGAGGAGAAACATAGTCAGCACAAGAATTTCAACTTTTCTTTTCTCTTATTTAATATGGAAGGAAACCAAACTAGTGTTACTGAGTCTAGCGATGATGACATTAAAAAGCTGATGGCAAGTGCTGTTCCGCAAAGTACAAAAAAGTCACCAAAATACGCTGTCAATGTCTTTGAAGGTGGAGAAAGTCACGAGTAGACTTTTAATATTTAGTCCTACGTAAATTTAAATTAAACCGACTCATTTTACAAAATAAAGATTTAACACAATGTGATAACTAACTATAAAATAAACCAACCGTTCACGTCCGACTTAGCGGAGGAAGGAGAGAAAAATTCTACTTGAAATCATGGAGCCGGCTGAATTGTCAACCATGTCGAAACCTTTTTTATACACAGAAGCCAGAAAATTCAGTGGAAGGAAAACCATACAGTCGCAACACTGTGAAAGCCTATTCGTTCCGGGCTGGACAGATTTTTTCTCCTGTTCCCTTCAAAGAAAGCCGTTTTCCATTATTCGGGATAAGTTTTCAAGCCGGCAAACGAAGCTCTAGATCCATCACTGAAAAATCTTGTGCGCCTGACAGGGATTGATTTCTTTCACAAAGCAAAAGCGTCCAATTTCTAGCGAAGACCTTGAAGTCCTCTATGCGGTAAATCAGCTTGGTCTGAATGCTCCAGAAAGTTTTGCAAATTCGGCATGGTTTAACACCATTCTCTACTTCGGAAAGAGAGGCCGTGAAACCAACGCGAGATGAAACCCGGTGACCTTTAGCTCAAAACAACAACAACCGCCTGAAGTACTTCATCTCAAGCGAGAGAGCGACGAAAAATCAGTCCACCTTCGAGTGCTACAAATTTTACACATTCTGTGTTTCACAGATGTAAATTCTGAGACTGAAATACATTTCTTTCTAGTCAAGTTTATGAACAGTACGTCAAAATATATGAACCAAAAGCGCCAATTTTTCGAGTTTTTGATTCAAGGGGCGTTACGAGAATTAATTTCACATGACAGCTTGTCAAATTTGGCCCAATCACAGTGGAAATAAAGTTAGTTAAACCGAATCAAATTTACTTTGCTCCCTCGCGTTAATCACGCGCATTCGCCATCAGATCACCAATGGCTTTTTTACCATCAGTTTACGAGCGGTTTAAATGCGAACTGAAAATTAATGGGAGGGTTATAAAATAAATAAACCCCTTTCTGGCTTGCTGGTATGTCGGCTGATAATGTCCTTGGCTGAGAGATTGTCCTCAAAATTTCACATTTGCCCTCGTAGCTTCGCTTCTCGGCCAAATGTTCATTTTTCGGACAATCTCTCAGCCGCGGACATTATCAGCCGACATACCAGCCGCCTGAAGGGGTTTATTTACTAAATAGTGCGTAGTGGCCAAAGCAGCAGAGCTTCAAGTTGGCCACTACCACAGTGCAGCTAATAGTAAGAGGCGGTTATTTACAGAATATACGTATGTTAATCACTATTTAAGGTAGAGAACTAGGTAAAATAGATAAATTAATTACTTGATAGAGCTAGACAGAATATACAATATATAGATTTAGGTCACCCTAAAAGCGGAGCTCCTGTAGCCCGATTAGGCTAACCCAGGATAAGGTTGAATTAATTTTGATTTGAGTTTTGTAACTTTGCGGTGGGGTTTTGTTTGGCTTTCTATTTTGAGTTTATAATCACAAAACCAATATACACAATAAAAAAACATTTGCAGAAAAGAAACAGCTATAATGGGGTTTACTTTTAAACCTGGATTATAGAGTTAACAGGCTTCCGAAAAACCCAGCTCTGTTTTCAACAAGTAAACCTGACATGAGCCGCGATCCAATCGGAAACCAGCACTTGGTCAGCGGTCAACTTTAATAAAACACGTGACCTCGAAGAGCTATAAACTTGAGTCCGCGATATGGTCATGTGATCCCGGTCAACGGATAACTTAATTTGACAGGTGTCAATTGATCATAACATGATGTCTTATATCAAAAAAGTACACGGTAAACTAAGGCTATATGTCTCTGTCAACCTATTATTTGGAGTATGGCCGCCATGTTGCGCGACTCCACCTCCACCGTCGTCGTCGTCGTGCGTACGCGCCCACGAGAACTACCGCTGGCCACGACAACATGACAAAACCAATTCATGGGTTTCCTTTATTTCCCTACATGGGTATGGGGCTCCGCTTGGAGGCCCTTGGGGCCGCCGGAGCTCCGCTATAAGGTAATCGCTATTTAAGGCCGCTACAACAGTTGGCCACTACCACAGTGCAGTTAATAGTAAGAGGCGGTTATTTACAGAATACACGTAAGTTAATCACTATTTAAGGTAGAGAACTAGGTAAAATAGATAAATTAATTACTTGATAGAGCTAGACAGAATATACATAAGGTACTCACTATTTAAGGTAAAGAACTAGGTAAAATAGATAAATTCATTATTGATAGAGCAAGACATAACATGATACATAAGGTAATCGCTATTAAGGCCACTACCACAGTGCAGTTAATAGTATAAGAGGCGGTTAGTTACAGAATATACGTAAGTTAATCACTATTTAAGGTAGAGAACTAGGTAAAATAGATAAATTAATTACTTGATAGAGCTAGACAGAATATACACAAGGTAATCACTATTTAAGGTAGAGAACTAAGTAAAATAGATAAATTCATTACTTGATAGAGCTAGACAGAATATACATAAGGTAATCACTATTTAAGGTAGAGAACTAGGTAAAACAGATAAATTCATTACTTGATAGAGCTAGACAGAATATACATAAGGTAATCACTATTTAAGGTAGAGAACTAAGTAAAATAGATAAATTCATTACTTGATAGAGCTAGACAGAATATACACAAGGTAATCACTATTTAAGGTAGAGAACTAAGTAAAATAGATAAATTCATTACTTGATAGAGCTAGACAGAATATACATAAGGTAATCACTATTTAAGGTAGAGAACTAGGTAAAACAGATAAATTCATTACTTGATAGAGCTAGACAGAATATACATAAGGTAATCACTATTTAAGGTAGAGAACTAGGTAAAACGGATAAATTCATTACTTGATAGAGCTAGACAGAATATACTTGAGGTAATCGCCATTTTAGGCAGAGAACTAGGTAAAGAAACTGTTATAGAAGAAAGAAACTGTTACAATGGTAAGAAACTTAATTTTCGTCACTTCATTTACAAGTTTTTTTTAGTTTTTGTGTCTCTCAAGGGTAGCTCACATATATCTTTTCGAGGTTCTTTTAATATTCTTGCTCATTTGGTCTAGGACGCTTAGCTCTTAACAATTTCTTCAACATTGGTGACCATTTTAGGTTCTTCCACTGACCCTATTTAGGCCCTCAATAGATGGTCCTGTTCTGGCTCAAGTTCTTAAAGGCTAAATGTCCTATTTCCTGTATCAAGTGCTGATGGCTAGTCATTCGTGGGAGTCCCATGACTGTGTTTGGGTTACGCCCTGTAAATATGTTTAGCCCTCCACTTTCTGTCGGCCTGTATACCTGCCGATAGGCTATTTTTAAAGTGCATCTGCATTTGGTAATCAATTACCAGAAGAGATTGCCGTACAAGTAAAAACCGATCAGCCAATTAAGATTAGATCCCTGTTCCATCCTCTCGCAAGTTGTTGCCAAGAGCTCCAATAATTGCTCTGTATTCAACTAAACAAACTGCTGTCGAGGTGCGCTAATTGTTTCTGCGCATCCTTTCTGCGCATGTATATTCGCAACCCAAGTGATACATCGATGCGTGCGCTAAGTAAAAAATGACCAATGATAAGGCAGATGTCCAATGCTATAGCTTTGCCTGGATTTCACGATTTTGGACGTTTTTTTAATAGATCATTTTCTCTACCGATTTTCTACGCTTAGCGAAAAAAAATGAAAAATCTTTCGAATAGAAGTTTGTTTTTTTTGCAAAATGCACCATCGAATTCGGTTATTTTTAGCTCTTTGTTTATCCGTTTCAAATGCCTCTTGAAGGGTTATTTTTGTGAAAACATATGCAATATATATATATCTTATTGACGTTTTGTTGTGTAATATCGCTGAGTATTTTTACGAGTTGTGCCATATATTGAGGAGCCCGTAGGGCGAGTCAAAATACAAACGAGTAAAAATTCTCAGCGATGCTACACAACAAAACGTCTAATAAGAGATTTATTATCAAACACGCCAAATTTTAATGTCCCTGCGGGCAAATTTTACGGGGAATGCGTGACAATAGTACGTGAAGCTGAACGGAACTGGCGCGGTAAATCCAGCTACAATTGTAACTGATTGGTCAGCAGCAAACAAACCCGTCTAACCGGTCCTCTGGAGTGCAAATACCGCGTGATATTTGTACTCGTTTTGGGCGTTATTTGTCCTCTACGAGGTGCAGCTGGATAATAATAAGAATTACTTAAAGTGCCTATGAAGTAAAAAATGATTGCTGCTTATTTGAAAGGCCTTTTAAAGTATAGAAGAATGGCGTTTTTCTTTTTAGAATATCTTTTTTCGTTTTAGAGATATTTACGTTTTTGTGAATAAAGTGATGACGTCATAGGTGGTTTCACTAATACAGTACAGCACTCAATACAAAATATCTCTGGAAATATTAAAGCGGTGTTCTTCAAACTTGGCATCAGGACTGTACATCACAAAAGAAGCCAAATGACACCTGTCGTGCTGTTGCCATGACAACAGTTATGCCGCTGGTCCTGTTTTAATTGAGACTAAAATTTCCAGATTTTATCCTAAACAAGGATCATCCACTCACAACAACCTAGTGGGGAGAGTTAAAGCAATATGGGAACCATTTGTGTGCCGAGCTAGACCCTCTGTGCCACTTTAAAAGATTGCAATTGGGGATATTTGGTTTTTCACAGAAAGAAACTGGAGCCGAGAGTGTTGCCATGGCAACAACATAGCAGGTGTCATTCTGTTTCTTTTGTGATGTACGTTTCTGGTGCCAAGTTTGAAGAACACTGCTCCAATATTTCTGGAGATATTCTTGATTGAGTGTTGTACTGTTTTAGTGGAACCACCTGTGACGTCATCACTTTCCTCATTTGCATAATACAAAAACGTAAATATCTCTAAAAATAAAAAAGTTATTCCCAAAAGGAAAACGCCATTCTTCTTTACTTTGAAACGCCTTTCAAATAAGTAGCAATTATGTTTTACTTCATAGGCACTTTAAGCAACAGGCCCACTTCTACAAAATATGAATAAGATCGTTTATCTCCGTTGAATCAATTTCGATGTTTTTCACTGTAAACCCCACTGGACCATGCTTCATTACGTACGCCAATTTTTCGCAAGCTAGTTTTCACAAGGTAGTTTTCCTCACGCTTTATATCTGAAACGTAGTCGGTGACCCCTAATTTTTTTGCGTTTATGACACAAGTAACTCATTATCTGACTGCAATTAGACAAAACCGATAAAGAGAAGCCTAATCTGAAGAGTTTTAAAAAACAGTATTAAGAGTAAAACGTATCACATTTAATAGATAATTGTAAGAACTGTGATATATGCTGCTAAGCATTTTTAAAATTTTACATTATATATATATATATATTTCATATCTTTTTCCTTTTTAAATCTTATTAAGTTCAATTAATACTTCATTTATTTATTTATTTATTTATTTATTTATTTATTTATCTGTCATGTTATACACTATTCATTCAATTTTAAATAATTTTAACTTTAGCTAAGGTATAAATAGTGTCACCAATTAGTTTTGTTTTAAAGCTGAATACTGCTGACGCTTAAATCAAGTCATTCATTCATTTATTTAAAAAAACCTATCGACTGGAAAAATTTTCGCGCGAACGTGATTAAGAAATGAGCTGACAGTTTCAAAATAACAATGAAAGTGACAACTTCATGTCTTTTATGTTTAACGATTATTTCTGGGCATTACCAGGTATGGTTTTCCATTTTGAACTCATTTGAACTTGAATAATTATTATAATTTTTAGTACCGGTATTTTTTTTAAAATTTCGAACTTGTGTCTTAGGGAGACACAAGTTGTCTTACCTTTCTCTTTGCAGACAGTCTGGCTTATCGTATCC
>JAHPZR010020498.1:12500-30000 GCA_019787425.1 Platygyra sinensis | reverse complement strand
CCCTCTGGCTAACCTAGTCATACATGTTCTTGCTTTTGATGTATCTCCTAGTTACCCCAGAAACATACATTTAAAGAATTAATTGTCACTTCTTTCTGCTGTCGACGAAAATACGGTTATTGTTACCAGATAGAAGTTAACATTTATATTCGACATGAACCACTTCTTCCTAGGGAGTTATCAAAATATAAAGTGCAAACTTGAATACATGTTTTTGGTTACCTAACTGGTGAATAACTTTCGTATTAGGTAAATACCCCTTGGACATTGATATAGCAAGAAACCAGCGAACTTCAACAATAAACCTGGCAAATAAGACAACCGTGCAGAAAGAAATCAAAGCACCACAAATTGTCGATGGCATCGTCTATTCCAATTCCGGCATTTCTCGACGCTAAAATGTTAGCATATACCGAACAAGTGGATAGTCTTTTCTGTGCGCTCTGATTGGCTAGTCCAGAAAGTCAACAGTCCTCTAAATGGCTGTTCAAACTGAGGTTCTTTGTATTTACCTCTGAGCGTAAAGAAAAGTACGTCCGTTTTTGTTTCAGTCCGTGCTATCGAACACAAATACATAAACACCTTAAACATTGAGCTAAAGATACAAAAAGCTCGTCCACATTGATGTAAGACACTCGAGACTGACTCTAAGACAGACTTATAGTTTTCTCAAAGTAAGGCTACAGCAGCCTCTGGTCATATCCATCTGTCAGTTTTAACAAACACTCGGTCCAGACATCACAACAATGTATAATGCAGGTTGACATTTTGTTAGCATTTGGTATTGATCAATAAATGAGCGTTTTCGATGCAAATTTTGACATTTTCTACCTCGCTACGTTTGGAATGATAAATGATCAAAAGTCAAACATTCTTGAAAAGAATTTGCCTTTGACCCTATAACATTTTTATGCTAAAACTGAGAGGATGGAAATAATTGACCTGCATCTAAAGCGCGTTTTTTGTTCGATGATCTTGCTAAAGACCGCCACTAATTCATCAAATATTGGTGATTTTTCGCTAAGTGCCACATGATATGTCACATGACCTGTTAGAAGCACCAGATCTATCTCAAAATGTCCAGGACGTATTGGCATCTCCCGCGGAGTGCGATATATCTCAAATTTGCAATGCGGCATTATTAGTACTCATCTTTGTAGTTAATCCATTTATATTCTTCTCGAAACGGACTACGATCTGGTGATTGGTAAACGTGTGGTCTTCAGGAAAGGCTGCTTAAGATTAAAGATAGTTCAATACTGATTCCTTTTTCTGTTCAGAGTTGTCGATGACTTCGCATTGTCTCGTTTTTACCTTAGGATATTATTTGAACAGTAGTTAGTAAGTTTACACATTAAATGACTTGTGTTTTAATTTAAAGGTAATTTCGTATATCAAGAGCACAACTTCATATTCGCAGATAATATTGTTACAGAGGACATTGTATTTCATCACTGATGCCGTGGGCTCAACAAACGTTTGCAGTTTCCTCCTCAGAAAATTAAGTTATTGACTGATGGGGGATTTGACTTTGAACGATATTTACTGTACATGTAATAAGCAATCTATGGATTTCCCAGTTTGAAGCAATAATAAGTGTCCCCGAAAATGAGCCCCTATTTCAACTCATCGCCCTTTCGTCCTTCATTGTTTTTCATCGTTTAAAAAAACAGGGGATGAGTGTAGTTTCTCGGTTTTTCACTTTTACTACTGAACGGTGAAATGTATATGCTGTTTTGTTCGATAACTTGTCTTTGAACTAAACGTTCTGAAATATGAGAAATAGTCAACCATATTGGCTTGTACTTCAATAAAATAAAGCAACTTAACAGTCGTATGGAAAGAAAATCTCTAAAAAGGCAATCCTAAACCGAAAACAAAACTAAAACGCAATTTTGTTCTTTTTCTTATATTTGTTTTGTTAGCAGGTTTAAACAGGTGAAGTTACGACTGCTGTAAACAATCCACTTAGACACAATCTGCAAAGTATTTTGTATTGTCCTTTATTTATGAAACCACGCTGTTGCCACAAATACAACTAACTGCTTTGCAAAGTAGTCTTTGGTTTAAGAAGCGTCTTAGGTTTGAAAATTGACTTTTCCTTGTTCTTTTAGCATATATGACCCACTCAACGTTCAAGAGTGCACTTACATAAAAACCACCCTTCTATGGCTTCTACTCTTTACTAATTACCTCCATGGCCAAGTGAAATTAAATGGACAAGAATTATCGTGAATCTTCAGGATACAAATAACTTGATGGAATTCATTGACTTATGAACATCAATGACCAACTCTAGTGCTATCAATGATCAGTACCACATACCTGATTCCTGGATTGACAACTGCTGACTGCTGGCCAGAATCAGTAGCATGTACAACTGGTGCAATTTAAAAATTGCCATTGAAAACGTTTAAATCAAGTTTAAATCAATCTGGGGGTTAAAAGTGAAGAAATTCTTAAGTCAGTTGACGAATTTAAAGGTAATACAGCAATTAAGAGTAAATTAGACACATCACCCAATTTTAATTACATGTTTTCATCTAGGTCTACGTTATTGGTTAGTAGTGAGTGGAAGATAAACATACCTGTTTTTGTAATATCTTTACACATATAGCAAGTTAATGATGCTCTACAACTGATGCAAATTGATGAACGATCATATGTTTTACTAGTATCTGTTCAGTAGTAGAAAGACGCGATTCCCGCCTGCATGCACGTAACGAGGAGTCGCTCAAAGTTTTGTGACGCTTTGAAGATGAAAAAAGGCCATATTAATATTTCAAGTCGTCATATCAATAGATATCCGCTGGTGCCTAGAAATCCTGTAACTGGCTGGTAATTAACACGTGAAACTAAACAACCTGATGTGAAGGACATGGAATGAAAAACATTTTCACATTGGTCCAGGGATTCATCATCCATGGCTTGACATGATGCGGATAGTCAACATTGGGGTCATCATTGATGCCATATGCCCCACTTCGCTGGATTGTTAGATACTTCACTGCCTTTAAATTGGGGCTGGCACCATCACAGACTACTACCATGGTTTTAAACCCGTGGATATGGAAGGCATGGATGCTGGCCATCAGGCATGATATTATGAATTTGCTTTCCATTCCCTTATGGCTGCTATAGTACGGTCCAATGATATCAAAGTCACTAGTGAGGTCACGCCAGAGAAACTGCAACTGGTAAGATGCCTTGCATGCCTTGGGTGCTCTCAACTCCTCATAAACATCCTGTAATGATGCCATGTCCTTTGAAGTCATTGCATGACCCACAAATCTTTAAAGTAAATTTACAAGAAAAAAAACATCAAAACAAGCACCGACATGCATACTGAGTATATGTACATGTACATGTAAGCTTGCAAACAAGGATTTCTTTACTTTAATCAACTCACAAAGTCTTGCATTAACCAGTAGAAACTTTAATTGTACTCTACATGTAAGTTTATCTCACCCATTGTCTGCACTGTTCCAGTGAACCATCACAACTTTAACCTCGTCAAAAATTACCACCCCTGTGTGCATTGGTTTTGGATGACCCTGTTCTACTCTTTCTTCAATGTATGCTGTATACGACTTTCTAGCTTCCTGTAGATGTTCAAAGTTACATGTAGTACCAGCAGGCTGATAGTTGGCAGAAGTGAACTGTTTGATCGCTGACAATGATGGGAGCTGTAAAATACCATAGCTCTTTAAGGCTTCATATGCTGCAGGACTTCTCGTGAAGACTGCAAGTGCAATACGATAGTTAATTGCACTCCAGCGGTTGCTGGTTTTTCCAGTTCCTGTTATGGAGAATAAGGACTAAAATGAACAGGTAGGCCTCCCAGTTCTTTAGGTGAGGAGAAAATTATTTTTATAATATTCAGAGAACAGTGGAATTCATTAATGGAATGCATGTGAGATACACTGTTTTCAATATATTAAAATTCAGCTTAGCAGCTAGGCTTAGAGGACACTATCAAAAGAAATTGATATGACTATGTTTATTCATTTACTTTGTTTGTGTCCTCTAGGCCTCACTGCCATGCTAAAGTTTAATATGTCGAAATTTAGTCACCTTCTGAGAATTTGTAATACATGTGATATGTTTTAAAATTCTCTCAAAATTGCATGGGCCTTTAGGAAGACTTTTCAAATATCAAGAGTAATGCAAATCCTTAACATTATTGCTTGACATGAGTTCTCATACAATTACTCATTTAGTATATGACTGAGAAAATGACAAATTTGCACTGCAAAACAAATTGATTTAATTGAATTAATTTGCAAATAAACTATAAATTTGCTAGCTCTCAGGGAATCACACTGAAGCAATTTTCTCAGACATATATTATGAACAAATAAATATAACCGAGTTCAAATGTGTTGCCAATCCAGTGAAATAGTGTGAAAGTTCCTTGAGAAGATCTTACATGCACTTGAACAAAAAGTAACTGCACTTACTGTTGACATTCTGATCCTTCCAAAATGACTGTCTTTCTTCAACATCCTTCATCCAAATTGACCGTACGATCTTCCCTTTCCCTTGTGCCTCGGCTTCCTCGAATATATTGTGTAGATCGTCTTGAAACTCCGATGAAATTGTTCCGGTGATTTTCAGCATTTGATTGGAAAAGTGGGGGGATAAAGGTACTTGAAGTTGTTTGCTTAACCTCTTTACTTCTCGTTGAAGTCTTCGAGCACCGGAAGTCACAGCTCGCCATCTTCGTCTCTGACTCTTAGGACTGAGAAATCTCCAATTACACTTAGAAGACTTCGAAATACGCCCCGCTGAATTTTGCTCTCGTTTCTTCGACATTGCTTTCAACTTGTGATGAAGCCTTTTGCACCTGCGACAGACATTATACAGATCTGAGCCAGGCATTTGTTTCCTGTTTTGGGGTTTGTGTAGCATAGAACATTTTTTACTATCCATGCGATCGAAAAGAAAACCCCAGGATCTTTTCAATATGGAGTGTTCCTCTGCGGCAACCATACTCAATCCCGGACAGATCACGTTCTCGGTGCTGACACGAAAAAGGTCAACAAGGTCTCGATCGTGTTTCAGCGTTCCCTTTAAGACATCACGAAAGAGAACCTTTACCACGTAGTCCCCATTCGCAGAAACATGAATTAATATGGGAGAAACACGGATTGTTGATATCAAACTCTGGTCAAAACGGGACAGATCCTTTTCAGACACGCAGCAATGTTTACCGTCGGAATAATCCCAGTAACTCACTTGCATTTCAGGGGCTTCCGAGGCGACAAACGCTTCGACGCGCTGAACCCAGTCACACTGATTTGGTGTGAGAATTGCTGGCGTTGCAGAAGAGGTATCTTCCATTGCAGACTTTTTATTCGTGAAGCAAGTCTCAGGTGTTTCGGCAAACCGTTTCGGTGCAACTGGTGTCCAAATACCAGTTTGCGGGACACGCAAAGGACACAAGTTTCTCGGGGTCGCGCATCGTACATCATTATTGGATTCTTTTTTCAAGTTGGGATGGTGCTTTGGTCTCTTAACAGGCAGCAAGTTTCCTCCTTCGTCGAATTTAACCTCTATAAAGGTCAGCTTTCTTTTAACCTTCGACATTTTTGACAATTCATTTGTGTCAACTACATGTTGCGGTTGTTACAAATTTCCTCACGAAAGTCTGCGTGTATTCCGCGCGAACACGACATATCCGCGCGAGAGCCCGTGCTCCATATTAGGAAGTTAAATTTGATTGGTTCGGAATAATCGGCAGCATTGAACCAGAGTTAAACGCTTCTAGGTGATAAGCTTCTGACACTTTACATAGTTAAGGACGGTGCCTACTTTTGTTAGTGCGCACATGTTCTGCGCATCACGCAAGCCATGGTTTAAGCGCGCGCGCGCTGGGGTTGACACTGACGCAATCAACTACGCCACCAAGTACACGACTAAATTAAAGCAAAATTTTCCTGCTGTGACCAAATCAAGTTTAATGAACCAGTACTTAAACCAGGAACAGCCAGAATAGCAGCATATCGCTAACCACTAACTGTTAACGTCTTCCAGCTGAAAACCTCGCTGTTATCTTTCGAAAATTACACTGAAATCCAACTGTAAACATGTACCTGCAGATGGCGTAGTGCGCGCGCAAAAACGCAAATGTCTTACTACTGGGGAGGTGACAGGAAAAAATGTAACGGGCACCGCAAAAGTTTTCAAAAAAGATCAATAACTTTAAAAAACGCGCGGTTACCCCTACATTTTATGTCACGAAATGGAAGTGGCAAGCCTATTCAACATGTGATTAATTTCTGGTTGTGAACGAAAGGTATTAGACTGTATTTTAGCTGAACCAGAGTAGGGCTGTCAGAGACGCTAAAAGCGCTTTTGCGACGATTTTCGTCATCGAAAACTACCAAAATTGGTTTTAATGTTACTATTTGCCATGTAGTTTAAAGATCTTTTAAAACGTGTTTGCATTTCTTTATGTAAAGGCGAATTCTAAGGAAATCTGTGAAGAAATATCCTTTCCCTCTTTTTTCAGAAAAAATGCTGATGTCAGCATTTTCGTTGGGATTCAAGGCTAATTATCTCGAAAAATTGCGTGGCTACCCTATTTTTCTTGTGGATTCCAATAGCCCTTGCAAAGATCTACTTTTTCCGCGTGGTCCTAACTTGTCCCAAAAACCTTTGTTTTTAGTAGGCACTGTCCTTAAGAACCCATCTTAATTCCTGAGTTTACCCTCAATGCTCCTTACAGCAATCCCCCACTACCCCTCCCTCCCGAGAAATGGTTATGCGCGACTGTTACTGAGTAGCCGATCATTGATAACTTACGGTGGCATATCTATGAAGTTTCCTTAAGGACATGTACCGATAACGATAGAGTCATTGGTAAAATAATGTGGTTTATTATCAGGAGCCATAATCAGGGACTGGCTCCTGTAATTATTCATTCAAAATATTTCCCCGTTTCTGATTGGTTAAGACCACATGCATAATTCACCATAACCAGCTGCTGTTGACCAAATATTGAACCAATGACGTCAAAAATGCAGCCCGCTGCAAATTATTGAACCGATGACGTTAAAATGACGTCAAAAGTACAGCCCGCTGCAGATTATTGAACCGTTGACCGACAAAACCTGGGGACGAGTTTGTGTTTTTTTTGGTGAGCAGAAAAACAAAGAGCGAAATGGCGAAACACCCTTAAGAACGGGGAAATATTTTGAATGAATAATAAAGCAATTATTGAATTCGGCTTTCTTAGGATATGAAAAATTCTGCAGATCTCGGAGGGTGTTATCCACCTCGGCCTTCGGCCTCTGTGGATATCACCCTCCTTGATCTGCAGAATTCTTTATATCCTACTCAGCCTCATTCAATAATTGCTAATTATTGTATGGCTGTGTTTCACAAGGACTGGGAACTACCAAATTCACGAATTTGATTGGCTGAACATGATCGATATTGAGAGCGGTCTAGATTTTCCCATCTAGATTGGTATCTAGACCGGTTATATTTTGCAGCGAAAGAGTTGCAAAAAATTCAAAATAACTATTTTCAGCGAAGAATATTTGTTTATGGAAGTTTTTTCCTTACCAAATAAAGTGGAACGGCGATAGTGAAAAAAATAGAATCTGTAGCTTTTTGTTGAGTGTTGTTGGAGATACTTCACGGACGTAAACAATTTAGGGGGGAGCGGGGCGGGGTTATCTGTGTTGACATGTTGCATGTTGCATGTTGCATGTGTTCTTTCCTTGACCTTTCCGCGTTATGAATTAAGCAAAATGCGGTGACTAAACAAAGTTACCAGTGTGAGAGAACACATTCAGTGCATTACCCCTCCCTATTCATGAAAGCTAGTATTGATTGAAGCTTAAATATCTTTTATTTATCTTATTATTATCATTATTATAATATACTGGAAATTTCTGTTCTGCATGATCACTGAAGCAATTCAATTGCGGTCAGCTTTCGTGAACCTAAAACAAACTCTCATTATAAAGTTAACTCGAATACTGGCACGTACAATTTAATACTGAATACAGCCGCGATCACTTTGGGGAAGGTAAGTGCCTCGTGTAACATCAGTTACAGGTAAGCCAAGCGATGCACAGACACTAAAGAACTTTCAGAACTCATCACGATTGTTACACGCAATGACCTATATGGAAATTTACTGAATACGCTTGGTTTTTACTAAACCGAGATATTATGATGAAGGCCAGCTCAGTTATTATAGTGAGCATGGTATTCTCTGACTGATTTAAGAAGCATACTTTCGATTGTGATTATCCCAGAAGGAATCATTCAATAATATATCATTTCTGTTCGTAAATGATATACTCAAGCAAGCGGTCTCTTGAAGAAAAGAGTTTTAAAGACATTGTCATTTAACTCGTGTAACAACATGTCAGCTGTTATATTATCAGAACATACTTGGTTATAAACTTTTCATAATATGAGCGTGTTGACGGCCTCATTAGATTAAAGTTCATCTGAGAGATTCAGTGATTGAATCTTCACTGACCAGTACTTCTTGTCTTACAGCAACAGCTGACGCGGCGACAGCAGGATGGAGCTTAACCAAAAAGTACGCAAATATCAAAGATCATGTACTTTACAGATTGTTGTTTTCGGTTCATAATATTTATAGGCGACTCTTAAATTTGCCATGGGTGAATGATTTTGTAATTCGTGACGCCAAGTTAAGGAAATAATTTCTTTACTATTCCTTCATTTCGCGCAAGCATGACATTCAAGAGCCTGATAATTTGTCCAGCTTCGACTTCCAAAGTTTTGCGAAAAGCAACTTTCAAAATGGAGAGATTTTCCAGTTCTCAAGGATACCACTGATGTCTTCCCTGCTAAGTACAAACAATGTGGAAGATCGAAAGGTAAGCGTGTTTTTACTCTGATCATGTGATCAGCGTTCATACTCCAAACAGTAAAAATAAACAACAAGTTTGCACCATACAATCATGTTAACTACAAAACCAGGATAAATATGTCAACATGACAACTGGACCGAAACATGTCAATCTAGTTAGTTGCGTCATTAAGTTTTTTAGAAATTCAGTTTCTTAAGTTGATCCATTGTTGTGTAAAGTCAGTATGGAATTCTGTCCTGTTGCGGAATCCAGAGAATTTCAGACCTGTTCTGTAATACCTCAGTCTGTCAGTTTCCAAAGTAGCTCAAACAAATAGAATTTATTAGTGGTATTAATTGTAACTTTAAAGTCCTTAGATCTCACAGACGGTATTAAAAGAAGAGAAAAGATTTCAGCATTAATAATGCCGTATTTACAAATCAGAAATTGTCGTTTCCTATAATAAAATGTTATGATAATTACATGTTAACATGTTAACATGCGTGATCAATAATTCAATTGAAATCTTCGAAATGATGTTTTCGGGGAACGAGACAAGTTTAATAGTTCTGTGTGTGTAAGGTAATTAGGGTTGTGACTTAAAGTGGGACGGGGACTAGGGACTTGGGGACTTGGGGACTTGGGGACTTGGAGACTTGGTGACTTGGAGACTTGGAGACTTGGAGACTTGGAGACTTGGAGACTTGGAGACTTGGAGACTTGGAGACTTGGAGACTTGGAGACTTGGAGACTTGGAGACTTGGAGACTTGGAGACTTGGTGACTTGGGACTCGGGGACTTGGAACTCGGGGACTTAAAAGTCGGGGACTTGGGACTCGGGACTCGAGGACGTGGGACGTGAGACGGGGAGAAGCGGAGACTCGGGGACTCGGGGACGCGGGGAAGCGTGGACTAAGGGAAGTGAGACACGTGCACCAAAACGTTTGGACTCGGGGACGTGGGACGTAGAGTCGAGGACGTAATAAACAAACTACACCTAATTTTTTCGCTGAATTTGTAAAGTAGAATTTTCGGTGCTCTTAACAAAAGTATTATATGCTATAGAGTTTGCCGGCAGACTAGTGGCTGATGATTTCCAGCGTCTGTGGTTCGGCCTGATATGTTTGCTTGCCCATTTTACCGTGAAAGTTCTGAGTACATAATAGTTTCAACGCAGGGGGCTTTAAACTTCCCGCGCAGCCATGTAGAACTTTCATGGTAAGTAACTCAACAACCGTGCGTTCTCCTTGCTAATTTCGACTTTGATGTTTCCTTCAGGGAAATGGTTGTTCGACAATGAATATTTCTTTCATTCACATCCCTAGAATGTGTAGATACTTCTTGTAATGATCTCGAGCTGGAAAGTGAGTGGGAACCTCTACCCAGCGCTCTCAGGAGGCAAGCAAACATATCAAGCCGAACTATGAACTCTGGAAGTCATCGGCTACAGTCTACTCTGCTGAAAAACTCTCCTATCTTTTATCCTGTGGTAAGTTGGCTCACTGGTTGGTTTGTTTACGCAACTTTGTCATTGAATTGGCTTCAACGCATGTTAAAAGCCGTCTACAAAGCATTCGTAAAAAATCTAACCAACGCACGAGCGAGTAACTCAGATACTAGACAAAGAAAGATGTGACAAAAAACAGATTTTTTCTAACTACAGTACTTTATGTTACTCGCATTTAGTTCACCAGTTCTCTAAAAGTGTCTTTTCTGTGTAAAATTTTGTGCGGATTTTAAAGTTTTACTAAAAAAAATTACTGTCGATCGAAATCAGACTTTTCTACTGTAAATTGAGTAGCAGATAGCGATCAGAGAGGTAAGGTTAAGTCTGCATTCGAGCCCAGTGGCCCGTAAGGCAGGAGCTTATCTCGGTTTCCGTAGCATGAATCGACTAGGACTGACTGGATGGGACCGAACGCAGTGAGGAACAGTGAACGAACGCAGTGAGGTCTGCACACACAACATCGGTCAAGATTCTCCCATAGAGGCCGACCAAGTAAGATGTTTATTATATGGCAAACGAGAAAAATTAATTCGTTTAACGTAACTGGTTGTGTACTAGCTGGCATTTTGCTTGAAAACGGCTATGAGTTGAACTTAATTCTACCAGAGTTTGCTCGTTCTATTGTTGAAAGAAAAAAATCAACATTTAACGCATTTTAGTGCGCAACTTTTCCAACAAACATTACCGGTCTAGATGCCGGTCGATGTGGCTAGATCTAGAACTCTTTCAATACCATTTTCAGCCAACCAAATTCATGACTTCAGTAGTTTCCAGTCCTTGTGAGACACAGCCATAAAATAAGCGCATTTCAGTGCCGAGCTACAAACAGCCATATAAACGCTCACAACTTTAAAAAGCTTAATTGAAGTTACTTACGGTAATTTTCCTCGCTATCTTAAGGTGAAAAGAGATAAACTTGCGTTGATTAATCGTCTATGGAAGGGTAAAAAGGTGGAAAGATTGACGATAACCGCTAATTCGTTCAAGAAATAGATTAACTCGACGGATTCCACCCGCTGTGGCGGTCCGGACGAGAAACCTGCGCCCGCTTCAGGAACCAATCAGACTGCAGGATTTCATGACTTCCGCCCGCTCACGAGCTGGAAAAAAGGCAAATACCTTTCTCGAGAGCACCGAATATTGTTCTTTACAAATTCATCGAATAAATCAGGTGTATTTTGTTTATCACGTCCTTGATTCCCCACGTCCAGGGTCCGCGAGTCCCAACGTTTTCGCTTCACACGTCCCCGAGTCCACGCTTCCCAGCGTCCCCCCAAGTCCATAAGTCCACGTCCCCGCCCCACTTTTAGTCGATAATTAAGTTGTTGGTAAGCCAACAAGATGACGACGGAGCAGTCTCGACAAGGCCCGCGCGTGTTCGGCCAGCGGTTTACCGGATGGTCTAAGCTATGGGCGAAAATACAAGCTGGAACCTGGAAATCCAGGTTCTGGTTTGATTTTGCACATGCCCTCCCGTTTAATACTACGGTCCTCACAGCAATCCATTATTCATCTCATCTATAATTATGAATAAGTGTCTTTTTCTGGTTTGTTGCTTTATAATTCAGTATTTCGCTTTCACGCTTTGAAAACAGCTAATATAACACTGCTGTACTATTATCTTATACCTAGTATGCACGTTAAGGAACCGTTACATTTGTTACCCATCGAAACCCGATCAAAATGGAATTTCGTCACCGGCGAGACGTCCTTTTCATTGCAATTGTCTTTCAAAACTAGTGCCGATTATTTTTATGATCTTCTTACTAGGACTGATGCCTGGTTTTGCATAACATAACAGATGCTTTACTGATTCGTTACTTTTCCTTTAAAGGCGTCCTGTGCGATTTCTGTCGCAATACTACGGTTCATGAGGGATATGGGAGAGCCAAAATTCGAAGAGGAAGACTCTGAGGTATAACTCCAACTTCTCATGTTTATAAAGTCAAATCCCCTCTAGATGGTCTTATTCAGCCGACTAAATGCGAAAGTATTTTGTAAATTGTGAAATTAAGAACACATATCCACTCCATGGATGTGCTACTGTTAATTTACAAGTTTTACTTCTCCTTTTTCTGTGTATACAGCCCCATCCATTGCAATTGGTCTTCATACTGCCTCTTCTCAGCAAATAATGTTACAAAAATGTTGGAATTCAATTATTGACAATGTGGGCTTTTATTTAAAAGAATTTAGAAACAACAGAGATCACAAGTCAGAGCAACAAAGCTTATTCATCAGGCACCACGTTCAAGAGGAAAGTTGAATCTCAAAAGGTACAAAGTGAAGTAGTGTGTCTGTAGCTCTTAAACTGAGAATTTTCTGTAGAACAAATCCATTCTCGTCCCCATAGCCCTTTTCTCATCTCTTAGCAGGCCGGCGGAGCCTTTCAACGAGAAGACCGGAATCTAGGACTGAAAAATCCTATGTCTCCAGAGCCCTTCGATTCTCGTGCCGAGGCTCCCTCGGCTAAGAGATGAGAAAAGGGCTATGGGGACAAGAATGGAATTAACCTTGCATGTACGGGCTGCAGAGAAAGTGAACACGTGCTCGGGCCCAGGTGCACACTATTTCCGCTGGAGCAAACAAAAAAAGGGATGCCAGTCTAGCGAGGATTAGCCCACGGGATAACATTAAATGAAGCAAATAAACGCCTTCCAAACAACAAAACTATCAAGCTAGCTGACGATTAGGACAACATCCCCCCACCCTCAATAAAGCAATGATTACAAGAATGTTTAATGATCACTAATTTTACTGCCGCAAATTAAAGTCAACAACCGGCGATATAAGCTGCGATACAAAAGTAACAAGTTTACAGTTATCACGGTCTGTTATCTCTTTTTTGCCCTGTTTCATAGTTTTTTTATTTCATTATGACTCCAACTATGTTCCTAGTAACTCTAAGACAATTTTATTGAAAAACAGTTCTTATCTTGTCCGGACAAGGCTATTCATCATAACAATTACAATGTCCTCAAATGTGATTGGTGCATTAACTGCTGCATTTTGCTCTAATTAATCTGCAAAGTTGTAATCGGACAGTTACATTAGCTAAGTCCTCTCCACTAAATCTACCAATCACAACGTTCATTACAATCACTATAGTACCAGTTCAAGAGACTGACTGACTGTAAAGTTGCAGAGGTTTAGTCTCCAGTGACAGTTTTGAATTTTTAATTATGATAACTACTCTTCTTCAAATCAAACTTTTACTTCTGTGGGAAATTGTAATTATTATGATTAATTGGTAACAGGACATCGTGTCGTCCAATTCAGTCTGTAATCATACTCGTGATTAACAAATCGGACTCCCGTCCAATTTTGTTAATCACTCGTATGATTACAGACCGAACTGGGCTCCCCTCGGTCCTATTACCATTATTAATCAACAGATAACAAAGTAGTAATGATCATTATTTTTTCTCTGTCAGACTCAGATGTCATTTTTGACGTCACAAAATCTTCCAGCGCTAGTCATGATGAATCACAGCACAACAAACATCGAGAAAGTACAGTTTATCGCCAGTTTCGGTATACGTAGACCACCCTTGAGGTGAATGACATGATCAATGGTTACATATGTACGGTCCCAAAGATCACTGCTGTTTCTGTTGCTGCATATTTGGTTGTCTGTCTGTCTGTTTGTTTGTTCTTTTTATTTTTTCATTTAGGGAGGCAGTATGGCCGAGTTGTTCAGGGCGCCGGATTTGAATTCTGGAGGTCCTTGGTTCAATTCCTCCACCCTGCTGCCATCAGGAGTTGCCCTCGGTAGCCCCGAGTTCAACTCCTCGACCGCGTTGTGTAAATAGCCAACTGGTTAGCCTCCCACCAGTTGGGATTCTTAATCTAAATGTTTATGTTCAATTTGCAAAATATTTTTACTTATTTACAGGGTCCTCAATTAGCACTACAGTGCTAAATACACTTGCTCGTCTGTGTGAACGTGTTCTGTATTATCTTGTTTGTATTGGTAGAGTCATCCTCAAGCGTCTCAGATGAAATCCTAAGGCCTGACTGGTCATAGCTTGCAATAGAACATAAATATGTCGCTTCATTCAGTAACATTTTGTAGTTTTCAATACTAACAATGTATCATCAGACGGTTGTGTATGTTATTTTTTTTATAATCTTCTGATGTCATCACAATTCTTTGAACTTTTATGGCAAGCTAAAGGTAATTCAGCTCAATTTCTCTTTTCAGGGATGAAATATATTGCCAGATTTGCCGTCAGCTTGTAAAAAACGCCTCACAAACCAGTTTTACTCGTGGTTGGATCCTATTGGCTCTCTGTGTTGGCGTTTTCCCGCCATCAGATAATGTAATGATTCGTATTTTCTTCTTGAAAAAGTGTTATTTTCTTCGATCGAGTACCGAGCTTACTCCAGTGATTTTGTTTTTCAGCTGCTGAATTATCTCACAAACTTTCTGAAGCAGGGTCCTGGTCAATTTGGGGATTACTGTTATGAGATTCTGCAAAGAACTCTTCAAGTGGGTTGTAGAAAGCAACCGCCTACAACTGTTGAACTGGAGGCAAGCACCAAGTTTTAGTAATTCCTTTCTTACAATAAAATACATCCATTCAGTGCAAGTTGATAATAATGCGTAGTTGAAGTGTCGAGAAAATGTTGTCGCGTGGATATTCTGTTGCTCGACCTGCTTTGTGATGTGAATATACAGTCCGCGCCTTACCTTTTGGGGCGCCTAGTAATGGGCCTGTGTCACGGCAATGTGCGCATGTGCGACTTTGATTTATACTATAAGGATTAGAAGGTCCGTCGGAAAGTTTTATTCAATAGATACCGTAAAAGAGTAAGTTTCACGCACCTTTTGTGAGAACTTATAATTTTTTTCGGGTCCCCTTATGTAGGCCTCATTTTCCATTTTCATTTCATTTTAATTTTTATTGCTTTCATCACTGATACTCTGTATATCTTAGTTTAGAGTGATTACTACTTTACATAGTAAAACAAAAAGGCAAAAAAGACTTGTAGTTATAGATCTCTTTAAAATTGAGGTCAACTGAAACTTTACCGTCTTTGATCTTTAGAATGGAACAAATCGCTTCGTAAACGAAGTTCCATCTTTACTTAAACAATAAAAGAAATGTTTTTAAAACCTACATAAACGACAAAGTGATAATTTCTCGAATAGCGTTATCACTACTTTAGTCCCAGTTTCACGAGGTCTAAGAAAACTGAATTTCCTCATTAGAGTGGAGTTGAAAATTGAAACATATCAGTCAGACTAAAGTGTAATCACTGTAGTAGATACAGAGCCCTGTAAGTCCCCTGTGTAGCCCTGTCAGAGGGAAAGAGAATGGAACTGTCAAGTAAAAAGTTATGTCGTTTTCATTTGTTTTTGTTTTTCATTTCTTTTCGCTGTTGCAGATCATTCAGTTACTTTGTTCAATGAGGAAATTTAAGTCCTACTTTCTTAATTGACAGGCCGTGAAAACACAGTCACCACTCAACCTACCCGTCATCTTCATGGATGGCTCTAGCAAAACATTTGAAGTGGATCCCGCCGTAACATGTGCTGAGCTGTGTCAGTTAATTAAAAACGAACTGGGACTCAGGGATATCTTTGGATTTTCCATTTTTATTGAAGCTTTAACTCAGGTTAGCTTAATGTATAGTCAGTTGTTTTGTTCAGTCTAGAACGAATGATTGAGCACTACATAGAGAGGATTTAAATTGAATGTTGCAAAACCAAAACCCAAGCTATCAATTTGGCCGATCACAACCCGGCGGCGCTCTCCTCCGAAAAACACGTGCGATTTAGTCACTAATTGGCGCGTTTCTTTTGACCGATCACTACCCGTAGTAATGCACTAAATTTAGTGCCCATTTCTTTTGACTTTCAAGTGAAAACTGGTAATGTAATCTATTCGGACCTGATTCTGAAGTCACTTTCAGTTCAATCTAAATTAACAATTTTGCAAATAGCGGCGTCTAATATTTTTAGACCTTGCCAAGAAAATTGTACGGGGATTGCTTTCGGGTGGCATTCTGTTAGCCAGCTCGAGAGGTGTGTCTTACTGTGGCTACAGCTGAGTGGCATTTTAGCCAGCTAGAATGGAGTGTCTTACTGCGGCTGCAGCTGGGTGGCATTCCGGTTAGCCAGCTCGGGTGGAGTGTGTTACTGTGGGTGCAGCTGGGTGGCATTCCGTTAGCCAGCTCGGGTGGAGTGTCTTACTGTGGCTGGGTGGCATTCTGTTAGCCAGCTCGGGTGAAGTGTATTACTGTGGGTGCAGCTGGGTGGCATTGTGTTAGACGTAGCAATTTTTGCAAGGACCACCGTGACAAAATAGAAATACCGGATCCTCTTGTTGTAGAGGATCTAATCAGCGATAAGTTAGCTTATTAATCAGCGCGCTTGTTGATTTCTTCTTCTTGTAGGTGAGCAACTGGGGATGCGGAGAAGAAAGTGTTTTGGATGCCGTGTCTTTAGCTGAACAGTACGCATGCTCTAAAAAGCTCAGCGACCCTAACGATTGGCACTTGTTCTTACGTAAAGATTTGTTTGCGCCTACGGATCATCTCAGCGGTGATAAGGTGGCCATTGATTTAATCTATCACCAGATTGTGGGAGGAATCCGCGCTGAGGAGTATATCTGTGAGGTAAGACACGAGATATCAGAGCGTCCCCTCAGGGTGCGAGTCTTATTTTTTTCTTTTCAGCTGAGATTTCAATTAGGTTCTTAACAATTTGGCTTCCGTCCTCCTACTCACTCCCTAAGTTTAGTGTAAATCTTTGCATTAAAATAATTCTTCTTTTTCGAAACGTTCACCAAGCTTAAGAGAAGTAAGTCATTTATGTTGGATTTTCGTGAAGTTGTTTTGCTTTCTTTTTTATGCAGCAGCAGCAAATGATTCGCATCGTAGCCAAGCGATACTACATTGAGAATGGCCATGAAATCAAACAAAACTTGCTCCATCAAGTTGTGCAAGATTCGTTTCCACCATACGTACTGACCACCATTACAGAAGATGAACTGATAAAAAACGTCAAGGATGCTTTTAATGCGGTAAGACTCTGTGTTTCTTGGCTGCCGGATCAGTTTTTCCTTGGCAAGGGCAAAGTGACTACAAAATCATGATAATTTGGAAATCTACACGACTGAGCACCCAGTCAGATTTCCTATTC
>JAHPZR010020498.1:0-7500 GCA_019787425.1 Platygyra sinensis | reverse complement strand
TTGAGGTGGTACAGATTTTACAGATTCTGTGTTTCACAGACTGTAAATTCTGAGACTGAAATACATTTCTTTCTAGTCAAGTTTATGAACAGAACGTCGGAATATATGAACCAAAAGCGCCACGTTTTCTAGTTTTTGATCCAAGAGGCGTTACGAGAATTAGGGCGCGTTCGTTTGGGATCATTCCGGAATAAGAATAGTTGGAACAATGCGAGCAAGCGTTTGTTTGGGAGCTATTCTCATTCCGGAATACTGGATTTCCATTCCGGCTATTCTGCTCCCAGGAGCAGAATAGCCGGAATTCGAATATACAGTGTATTCCGGAATTTTTTTTTCTTTGTCCCACGCTCGTGTCATGCTGAATATTTCATATTTCACATTTTAATTACCGAGCTCAAAATTCACCATCTTCATTCACTTATATTCCGGAATATATTCTAATTCCGGAATATCCCAAACGAACGCGCCCTTAATTTCACATGACAGGTTGTCAAATTTGGCCCAATCATAGTGGAAATAAAGTTTCTTTTCTGCGCCCTGGTTAAACCAATCAAATTTACTTTGCTCCTTCACGTCAATCACGCGCATTCGCCATCAGATCACCGATGGCTTTTTTACCATGTTTACGAGCGGTTTATTCTCGGTTTTCATGTGACGTAATCATATTCCAAAATTAATAATTACCTTTCCTTCTGAGGTTTTAGTTTCATCAGGTAAAAGACCCTACAGGAACTTGACGTTTCACAACGTTTTAGCTCGACAGGGTTCTTCCTTTTTGCCCCCGCAGGGTTTTTGGCCCCAGAGGGCCAAAAACCCGAGGAGGCACCTTAGGACTCCCCGCGTAATAGAGAGAGAAGAAGAGAGAATGTAGGTACTTCCGGTATATAGCCGCAAAAAATCTCGATTTGATCGCTTGCACGCCCGCAAGGGATCGACGTTTTTCCCGCAAACGCTCATGGGAGGCCAGCAAAGGGACACGGGCGCGAGGACTTGCGGGATCGGCGTCTTTGCCACGAGCTTTGTCCTTGGTTTAGATCTCGAGTTCAAGCGTCCCTGAAAAGCGTTTGTATTTGCCGGCCTCCATTACTATTTCAGCTCGATTAAATTAGCTCGCTTCGAAATGGCCGAGATTATGATCTAAAACAAATTGAAAACGCTTTCAGAGATCCTGAAGATGGATTTTGGGGGAAAAACAGCTCAGAGAGTCCTGAAGTATACTAGATCGAAATTCGAGGCCAGTGTGGTTCATTTGCGACTAAATAGCTAAATCAGTATAGTACCTTCCGATCGTCAGAATTACCCAAGGATAACAATAAGGTGACAGGCCTGCGCGACTCCCATTCACGTGTAGTAGCCGCTTAGGAAGTTTTGCCCCTTTTGTATGGTACGATCGCAGGATCTTTGAATATTTCGCTAAGCACTAATCCTGTGTTTTCAGGGAGACATTTCGTCAGAGTAAAGCCGTTAGAGGTCATATTTCTGTGTGGCTTCCGCTGTTATCCGCTTGTAATTTGCAGAGTTTGACACCTCTGTTTTTTTGCCAGTTTTTTTCTCTTGATATTGCAAGATATGTTTTAGGTTCTCTCAAATGTTAGCTCTGGAGGAATAAAGTTTGAAATATTCCTTTGGCATCTCGTTTATTTGGATGGCTTATTTTCACTGAGTAATCTTACGGCAGGGATCCAAACGTAAATGTTTTGCGGCGTTTTCATTGAGGACAAAAAGCTTGACTCTAATTTGCATATATGGCGACTGTAACGCGATACTTTTGTTTACATTTCACTTCTGTTGTGCTTTCGAGATACGTTTGCTCGTACACTCTTTTCTTTTCTAAGGATGTTATTTTTCCGGCCCAGACTGAATATTCTTATTTTTCTGCCGATTTTAGGCTGAAAATATTCTTGTATTATTCTTACATTATAGCTTATGGCATTTTCGTTTTATTTAGAATTTATTAGGCTATCAAGTACAAGTGTTTGGTTTCTGGATCTGGATCGCGTTCAGCACATTGTGCATGTGCTCTGGACACCACTTTTCGTAGCGAGGCCAAGATGTCACATCAAAATATATTCTTATATAAAAAAGAGTTCAATATTCAATATTCAATACTGTCTGATGAGTGCGTGAGCACGAAACTCGGAGTAACAGGGAATTTTGTCTCTTCGTTATACCTTCTTAAAAAAGAGTTCATATCAAGACAATTGTTTTTTTTTTAGTATCCGACTAGAACAATAACGTTCAATATTTTTGTTTCAATGAGCAGAAATAAAAGAAAGCGGGGGCAGCTTTAGTGATAACTATTACTAGTATAATAGAGCACGTTTGAATTTCCAAGCTTTGCGTTGCGTGACATGAAAATGGCGGCCGAAGAAGGCTGTCGCGTAGGTCAAAAGAAGAGTTATCGCTTTAGTTTTTGCTAACTAAACAGTGCTTGCACTAAAAGAAGTATTTATTTCAATGTGTCGGATTTCAAGAGCAATAATTTTTCGTTTCAATAGCAAAACTCAGCGACAGATGTTTCCGTTACGTTACGGCCGCCATATTTGTGCCCCTCAGAAGGGCACAAACATGGCGTCTCCATACAAAGGTCTATAAATTTGGGTGACGCACTTCTGCAAATAACTCGCAAAGGAAACACAGCAGAGACCTGATTCATGGCGAGGTTGTTTATATATCGATCGTCTATCGTATCCCAGACTCTTGACTTTATACATTGAATGCTTACGATTTTTAATTTTGATCACATGACCGGTGAAAACCGAGAATTGCGAACTGAAAATTAATGAAAGGGCAGGAGCCTATTACCCTGTGGGAGGGTTATAAAATAAATAAACCCCTTTCTGGCTATCAGCCGATATACCAGCTGCCTGAAGGGGTTTATTTACTAAATATACCTAAAAATCACCAAAAAATTTACAAAACGACCCAAAACATAGATATGTGAAATGAGCATAGAGATTCTTGATTGCTTGAAACGTAAACGAGATATTTGCATTAAAAACATAATAGCCAGCCAAAATACGGCTTTCATGTGGATCCCCGCCTAAAACAAGAGGATCACGGCGGAAAAATTGAAAAACAGTCACGCTTTCTTTTCTGTAACGCAATTTCCCGCCTTTTCATGCATCACGTCCCGGAGGGAAAAAAAGAGATCGGTAGCCTCGTTTGCATGCGAACACTCGGACCTGTCGTTTTCCAGCCGTGTTGTGTTGTGTTCCAAACAATCATTCCAAACAAGAACTAAACTGATTTTGTTTCAATGATTACATTCTACAGCCCTCTGAAACAGCGAGAAAGAATCTCATTATTACAATGATTGTTAATTTACCATCGATTTTTTTTTTCACTTGGGATGGAAGGATACTAACCTTGGGATAAGTCGTTAGCGCTGAGCCGGTAAGTGAAATTTTCGGCTTTGAAAATGACGATAAAGCCTGTATGCTTTATCGATTACTTGTATTGATAAGTAAGCCGTGACTAGATATATTTTTCTGTCTTTTAATACAATTTTAGAAACTATATTTCACTAGTTATGAAACGAGCAGGGTGGTTTTGATCGATGTTAGTTTACATCGGTTTGTATGTTTGCAGGTTTGCTGTGTTGTGACACCCAATCTGTAAAAACTTCAAACATCAGGGCCGCTTGCTTTAGCTACAATGGTGATCGTCTCAAAGGTAAAAAAACTTAGAAAACCTAAGGAACAGTGTCATTATTTACGGTCTAGTTTGTAAGTGGAACAAACGATCGGAAGTGAAATTATTCATCATGCAGCGTCAATTCTCAAACCTATGCGCCGCTTATTAGTTATCGAGTACTGACATAGCTATAGACGGCTACATAGACGTGTTTCAGTTTTAAAACATTGCTTCTTCTATGGGCCATAAATATGACCATGGATACGTACGAATGAAACTTGTCTCAAAGTAACTTCAAAGACGAGTTTTCCAATGATCTGATGATATTGTACTATCTTAATACTAGCTAACTGCGGTAAATTTATTGTTTTAACGATGGGAAAGTATTCACCTATATAGTCTTCCGTGTTGGAACATAGATAGTTGAAAAAACTTTTCACAATAAGAGCAGAGGTATCTTTTTTCCTCGTGAAGGATTTTAGTTTGATCGGAATCTAAGTTGCCTTTGATATGTACTGCGCTGGTGCAATATTGACGAGCAAAATAAAACAAATTTTCGTCATGTTCCGTATTGTTATTCTAGCAAGATTAATATTTTATTTTATTTCGTGAATCCATTTTTGAGAAGCAGTTATTTATTGCCTATAACATTTATATATGTACGTCACTTCATCGATTACAAAGATCGCTAGCGGGGATCGATAGTTCTTGAATGTCTTTTCCAGCGGTCTAGTGAACATGTATTATACATCTTGTATTGTTTAACGTGAATCGCTTGAACGATTCCATTAGATCGGCTGCGTGATGTGAAATTTTAAGGACGCCTTCATATCAACAGTGTTGATTTTGTTCTCAGTGTTAATTTTTTAGTGTTATCATCATTCACTTGATAGTGGTTGAGATGATGGGAGGGTGTGTGGGGCAGTGTCGACTGCAAACCTCAGCCAGTACAGCTTGTTCATAGCATCACAGGTGATGCATCATGTATTCCTGTTCTCAGTTGATCACTGTTCAGACAATTATATCTGTCTACCATTTCATTAATAATAGAATATTGTGTCCACATTTTTTTGCTTTATTTATATTTTTTCAGTTAGTAATTTGTTAAATCCATTTTGAAATCACTAGTTATCCTTGCAATCTGATGGTTCTCAGTGGTGTGATTTATTCACACATCACACTATTTTTTGCTCCAAATAGCATCTTTTTCTCAGCCAATGAGAATGGATTAGTTTAAAGTAACCAATAAATTTCAGGAAAGTGAAAGACAAAGAGTCATTGTGTGGCGAAGTAGATAAGTAGATTGATTAGGATGGAGCAGATTGCTATTATACCTATCTGTTTTAGTGATTTGTGCGCAGCACAAAGGCAGAACAAAGTTGAAAAAGTTTGTTCCTTTGTGTACTTACAAGCGACTTATAATTGTAATTTCAACAGAACCGCACTATATTCTTTGGCCTCTGTCGATGTTAGTATAATGAATATGTTTCGCCTTCTAACTTTCGAATTTATAACGAAGAAAGTCATATCTATTTAAACAATAGAGTGTTTCTGTCGAGGAACTATCGGCTGATAGTTGCCCCGCGGAAATTTGACGTTCTTAAAACAAATATTTGCCCGAGAAGCGAAGCTTCGAGGGCAAATATGCTAGTTTTAAGAACATCAAATTTCCAAGGGGCAACTATCAGACCGATAGTTCCGAGACATAAACACTCTATTGTCTTTATTGTTTACCACTAAATTTTCTTCCGCACGCTAGTTCAAAAATCAATTAGACTTCAATTGAATTATTTTCAAGATTTCGAGACGAAAGCCGTGAAAGCCAAATATAAAATTTGAAAAAGAAAACAGACAAAAATCCTTAATACAATTTTAGTTATTTATTTTCTACGAAACCCGCTTGTTTGCAGCAAAATTTTCACGGACGACTACTATCCATCCGGGTATTTTCGGCGGACGGGCACTATGGGCTGATAGTGGCCCTCCGCGGATGAACACTATTGCGTCACGTGGTCAATTTAAGCCAATAAGAATCGGAGAAAATTTAGTGGTGAACTATAATTACTGATAGAAGAACTACTTATACTGGCGAATTCCAAGACCTTATAACTTTGTTAAAAATAAATTTTTGATCTTATGGTGTTCATGAGCATGTAGAAAAAGCAAAGTTCACCGATCACAAAATGAAAGATCAGGAGAGTTAGTCATCGACACCTGCAGTATTTGAACTGTTGGAATATTCCAAGAATGATTGATCAAGTCATTCATACTATCAGCATGCAGACTTCTGAAAGAATAAGTAGTGGAACGATTTGTAGTCAACATCAAAACAGCGTCCAAATACATTCCTCTCCTGAGAAAAGAAAGAGCAAGAAAGATTTGTGAGTTGTAGAAAAGGTTGCATAATGTTTCATGGTTCGATTCGTTGTCATTTTCATGAACCATTTAAAATGCATAGCAGACGGAAACGAAACGGTCAAACGAATAATTTACTAGTGATTTACAAAGTTTACTGCACGTAACTCTGTTGTCTTCCGTCAACACCTTCTGGTACAGGCAGGTTCACATGGACATAAACTGCATATGTAGTGAGCTTTTCGATCATGTGAATAGACTATGACCCATTTTCTCATTTAAACTTCTGCACCTGGTGCTCGGAATAAGATGATATTTTTCTTGTGGAGAGGAGAGAGCTAAGAGAGTGCGGTTTGTAATACGAGGGCACTTCTCTAAAGCTGAGGGTAAGATATTTAAAAAAATAATAATACCAAAGGGTTGCTATCCGAGGTGTAGGATGATTATAACAGAAAGATGGCTGGGAGGGCGCAGCGAAACGCCGGGAGATTCTTTTGTTAAATGTGAATAATATAACGAGGCTCAACTTTCAAGGCTTAAATATTCCATGTTTTCAAGGAAGGAAGCGATCTACGTACCTTAGACTGGACACTTTCTTTATTTGGGAATACGACAAGCTGAGCAGCTGAGGGGCGTGGCGGTTTTCAGATGAAAACACTAACAATCCCTGGGAATTGCAAGCCAGTCTGACAGCTATCTTTGGAAGATTTGGCCCTGATGCTACAAATCCATCGAACACTCTAGAGAATTCTTTCAACCAATGAGTCGCTGCATAGTTTACTATGTCCTTTTTAACCACTTCAACATCAGATCTTTCTTGAATACGGGAGCTCTAAAGTAACGGCAAAACAGGCAAATAATAAGTTTAGAGGGGTCGTTGTTAAACGTCATTGTAGCAGGCAGGCAGTTTAAGAAGCTACGAAGGCGACGCCGAGGACAACGTCGGTTAAAAAATGATTTTATCTCGGGTTAAATTATCACATCCACGAAATCGCACTAGGTGCGCTGTTTGTTGGGTAAACGTTTCCGTTATAAAACTAGAATAGGAAATCTGACTGGGTGCTCAGTCGTGTAGATTTCCAAATTATCATGATTTTGTAGTCACTTTGCCCTTGCCAAGGAAAAAACTGATCCGGCAGCCAAGAAACACAGAGTCTTACCGCATTAAAAGCATCCTTGACGTTTTTTATCAGTTCATCTTCTGTAATGGTGGTCAGTACGTATGGTGGAAACGAATCTTGCACAACTTGATGGAGCAAGTTTTGTTTGATTTCATGGCCATTCTCAATGTAGTATCGCTTGGCTACGATGCGAATCATTTGCTGCTGCTGCATAAAAAAGAAAGCAAAACAACTTCACGAAAATCCAACATAAATGACTTACTTCTCTTAAGCTTGGTGAACGTTTCGAAAAAGAAGAATTATTTTAATGCAAAGATTTACACTAAACTTAGGGAGTGAGTAGGAGGACGGAAGCCAAATTGTTAAGAACCTAATTGAAATCTCAGCT
>JAHPZR010020493.1:80000-131361 GCA_019787425.1 Platygyra sinensis | reverse complement strand
ATGGCTACAGTAAATCGAAGAACATGAACGCAAACCGGATAAGAGTGAAAAGAAGTCGATTAAAATGAGTGTAAGCCGTTTTAAAATTCGGTTAGGAGAAGCCAAAGAGGAGCAAGAAGATGTTGGATCGTGGATTGTTTCTCATAAGCCCATAAAACAACAGTTGCGAGTTCACAAACCTTTCGTTTGCATCGTCACCGATGTCTGCCAGCGCCGGACTGTTAGCTGCTGCTCTCGACCGCTTTCTTGTCTTTGGCACCTTTACGAAAAGTCACCAATATGTTTTCATTGTTGTGTGTAATCTGAACTATTTGTGAAGTCAGCTGGTCAAGTGATTCGGTGTTTACTAACCTCAAGGAATTTTTGGCCGGTCTTGGAAGCAGCTTTTTTCTCAATGGGTTGTTCCAGAAAAAATCCGCACCCCCCCCCCCCAACGGATGGGATTCTGGAAATTCTCACGGGAGGGGGGGGGGGGGTCAAATACTCTGGAAACCCAGGCAGAGAGGGGGTTGAACTTGAAAAAGTCTTTTGCAAGGGTCATTTTGACCGATAATTCACACGATTTGAATGTTTAGTTCAGTGACAGTATTGCTCTCAGACCTGAAAATAGTACAAATATTTTGTTCAGATATTTCTCACCTGACAAAAATGATAATCTTAGTTCCTTCGCAGGTCCTTTTATAGCAGAAAACGCGAACATCAAGATACTAAAGAACGAGCAACGTTGTTATGTTGCAACGAAGAGTTTGAAATGCCTGTTACATTTCTACTCGTACCCAGACCCAGTGTGCCATTGTTGTGTAATTTCACGTTTATAGCCCCGTTGAAATCTTGTTTGTTTGGTGTAAATTATGATAAATATAATAAAGAAAAGAAAAAATCCAACTGATTTCCTTTCACACCTTCGCACTCTGTGTTATAAGGTTTTTGTTTTCATTCGGGTCTGCAATTATCAGCCCAGTCTGCCTAATTCTTAGCTTTTTCAAACTTCAGCCAGGTTCCCCTCTTAATCGTAAAAGGAGGAACGTCATATTCTAGCGTCTTTGTAACAAGGTTTGAGAAATGTAAACAGAATTATTTCTTTTTTGCCCTAAATAAATACTCTCAAGTTTGCTTTGTCCCCTTCACCTCTGCAGCCAAAGTGGCTTCTGCTTTAACAGTTGCTTATAATACTCACGGTCACCGTTTATGTAAGTTTTTACTTTTACCAGAAAAAAGTGAACATTTAACGCCAAAGATGAGTTTATTTGCAAACATATGGTGCAACAAACATGACATTGTGTAACAATAAAAAAAAAACAGTCCCTTAGTTTTTACCACTATGTTCCCAAGTATATCTTTGAACAAAACAAACAGGCGTCAACATCTGCAAGAGCCTGGTGAAGAATTGTTCACCCACAACCTATGCACTGGACGAATCTGAAAGCCATGTTTAGCCGGTTTTAAAATAATTCATTGAATACACGTTAAAATTACATTTTGTGAATGGGAACTGTTTCGAATGCTTTTGTCTTGGCTACGTTCTCTTCAGCAAACATTTGTCTTTCCGATTTACTAACGAAAGCCCAAAGACATTTTGAAACTATGGCAAACTGAGAAAGCTCTTCAAAACACGAGTTTGATCTTTCCTCTGTAAATTAGGACTACAGGCTCTTGAAGGTAGGATATGTGAATCAAGTTGTCCAGTCTTAAAGTTGTAAAAGAATTTGAACAATAAACGTATATAAACTTTTGTTCTTGAAAGGTTTTCATTTAGAAGTTCTCGATCTTTAGGAAGAGACTGACCTTATGTCTCGAAAAGGAACGACTGTTGAACTTTTTTTATCATATTCTATACTAATTGTATTTACTTTAGGACCATAATATTATTTAGCGCAAAGAAAGAAAAAGGGCAATTGATTTTTAGGAGCTAAGAAAGTAAACACTTGTTCACTTTTTTGCATTTTTTGCTCCTTTTTTTTCTTAGTTCCACGCGATAGAATTTTTGATATAATGTAGCCGAAGCTTTAAAAAGAACATTTTCTAGACATGATTGTATGTATTTTCTATTAAAAGTTAAGCCTTGTATTTTTTCCCGGAAATCCAGGCGAGAGGGGGGTGTCTTGTCTTAGAAATCCAGACAGGAGGGGGGGGTCTTGTGCTTCAGGAAATCCAGGTGAGAGGGGGGGTTAAAAAGTGACCCAATCCGTCGGGGGGGGGGGGGGGGGGGTGCGGATTTTTTCTGGAATAACCCAATGAGAGAGTTTCTCACCGCCGCAAAAATTTGTCTGTTTCTTGTTACCTGTCAAACTACTATTTTTCAAGAAAACTGATACTTTCGTTAATCTATCAACACTTTACACAATGTATTTGCTTGACACCTAGGTGTTGCTAATCTCATTACGGTCAAAATTCTATTTTTCCTTGTTTCTCAATATGAAAATTTGGGCAAGTTATGCATGCATTTTGAACTCCAAGCCAGCAGCCCCTGGAGCAATTTGGCTGAAATTTGGTCAAATTGTTGACAGATAGCTAACCCACAAAACGTTGTCTGCAAATGTTAATTCTTCTTTTGATTTCAGAGTTATAGCTTATTTTCCACTGGGGGTGACAATAAATTCTCATACCCAAATATATTTGCTTGTAAAGTTTTGCAGTATTTATTTACAGCAAACAGTTGAAGTTGTTACTAGGCTGGCTTGCAAATAGCAGGAAGCTAATCGTGGCAAGCCGGACTGTACATATGGATTATTACATGTTAAGGGCCTGATATCATTTTTATTCACGAGTTTTTAATACCTTCCATCCTGTTTACAAACAGAAACCATAAACTGTCTCAAAGATGCATCCAACTGCAGTGGTGTCTGTTCCTCTTGTTCATTCAGTTTCCTTTCCCTGAGAAAGGTCTTGAACAACACTACATCTTGAGAGGTTTTTCTCGCCATGTTATTGTTTTCGTTCTCTTCGAGAAACCTAGAAATATCTTCATCGGAGACATTAACAAATCTTGAAGCAGCCATTTCGTTGATGAAACTGCAAAGCAGTTCTTCCCGCCAAATTTGGCGCCAGGCACCAGCTAAAATATAACATGCAACCCGATTGGTCCAACCAAATTATTACAGTCTATTTGATTGGACAATTCAAACTGTGAAGTGATATTATATCATTTCATTGCAGTGAAATGATATCATATCACTTCACAGGTATCATTTTTAGTCACGGCATTATCACACTGATATCCACACATAATATGTAATAAACGGAATTATTATCCAACTGCACTTCACAGAGTACAAATAACGCTTAAGACGAGTACAAATATCACGCGTTATTTGTACTCCAGAGGACCGGTTAGACATGTTTCCTGCCGTTGACCAATCAGTTAGCTGGATTTCCCGCGCCAATTCCGTTCTGCTTCGCCTACTTCTATAATGCATTCCCTGTAAATAAATATCGACGAAATTCGCTCGCAAGAACATACTAATTTGGCGTGTTGGATAATAAATCTCTTATTAGATGTTTTGTTGTGTAGTTTTACTCGTTGTTTGTATTTTGACTCGCCCTATGGGCTCGCCAAAATATGGCACAACTCACAAAAATATTCAGCGATACTACACAAGAAAATGTCTAATAAGATATATTTATTTAGACAGAAATGATTATTACGTAAAACAAAGGCACATTCCAGAAATCTGAGACACCGTTTTTAGGCAAACGTGAAGAAACGAAAGGCGTATTAATCATCTTCTTCTGTTTGTTTTTGGTGAGCGTCAAACTTAATGAATGATAACACTTAGTTTTGCAAAAACCTCCTCATCTTTTAAGTATATTTAAGGTTTTTACCTTTTAAAGGGAATTAGCTGTAAGCATGATTATTCAGCTTTCAAAAAATATACGTGTTGAAACAATGAGCTCTACAACAATCCGCATGCAAATGGCCCCTTTGGGTTGGCTGATTTCTTAACAGAGGTTTCCCCTGAATACAGGTTTATTTTACAGTTAATGCAGGAAGAAAATGTGGGAACTCAAGTTGGTGTCCACTTAATAAAGAATGTCCTCTTAATATGGGGTCAGCTTACTGTAATATACTGCACTATATAATGGGAATTATCACTGACACCTCCACTGAGTCTTTTCTGACTGAATTGAATCTGGCAATTGTTACTTTGGCACTTCATTCTTTGCGGTTGCTGCCATTAGACTAGAACAAAATTACAAGACTATTTTGGATGTCAATTGTTTTATTCCCCTCATAGTATCAAGACCAGTGGATGACTCCATCAGAATTTGAAGCTCGCTGTGGAAGGGCATCTTCAAAGGACTGGAAGCGCAGCATCCGCTATGGTGGGCGTACACTTCAGTCCCTGATAGAGGATGGAGTCCTGACCCCCCATGCTATTTCATGCACATGTGCAACTTGCTGTGATGATGACACTTTGGTATGAAAAAATGTTATATTTCTTAAACATTTGGTTATCATTCTTAATATTTAAGGTGGCTCGAAATAGTTTTCATTTTCCCCAGACTAGTTTTACAAATTCTTTTACAATTACAGTTTGGTTTATCGTATCAGTGTGAAATTTACCACAGACATAAATGAAACGTCGTAGAATCATTACATTATATTTTTTCCAGAAAACCTGTTACCATGGCAACGATATAATGCATTCAGTTGCACCCGCAAAATCGAAAGCTATCGTGTTATTACGAGAGTGGATCGGTGAAATCTTCTCAAACTCCTATATTACATGTTATTAGGAATGATCGTCAAAATATGCAATTTTAAAAAAATTCTGTAGGACAGAAGAAAGTAAAAACCTAATTTTTGACTATTGCTTTTTAATTTTTTTTCCCACCTACAAAATTTTTTTAAAATTGGTCTATATACGCATCCGATTAATCTTAGTTGTCACCGAAAATTTGAAAAAAATTCACCGACTGGAAGCGAAAATATTAGCGCACGAAGTTGGAAAATATGAAAAAGTCACGGTCGACTAGATCCCACTTTACGCATGCGCGAAGTTGCTCATGCGCGTTCAATCGCGTTCCTACACGTGCGAAACGACCGGCTTCCATCCGGACTTATTCTTTGTGACAAGGAGATATTTTTTCCTTACGATCTTTTTACGGGTTACAAGAAAAGTAACCAAAACCAATTTGGGAGAGCTTTACCGTTCGCATTTGCATTAACGTGTTACAAGATATATTTTCTCTTCTCTTCTCTCTCTGATTTTGATTCATTCTTCTGACGCGTGCATCTTAGTAATGGCGTGTGTAGGTTGCGCGCACGCATGCAGCTAAAAACCCTTTCGAGCCTCCTTAAAGCAGTTCATTAACTTTGCCTTTAAGGTGGCTGAACACAGTTTTTGATACGTCTGTTTCATTTACCTTTGCTTCTAAAACCCTTGATCCTTCGGTCGCCAAAAATGGCAGCAAGCAAGTTAACAACACAAACTTCAACTTTTTGATAATTAAACTGTCGTATGTGCCGTTGCCATGGCAACATGATTAATTATAAACAGGCGTTTAAAATCGGTTTTGTTTATTTGCAGAAAATCTAGTCATTAGATTTTCTTTATAATTTGCATGCAACAAGCTTGTAACGATACTCACATGTTAGCGCTATTTTAATAATAATTTAACAAACAGATCTTTAATTATCCCTCGTTGAAGGTTCACTGGCATATCTTGAATTTCCTTTGTTAAATTTTATTTTTTTGAATCCTCCAGTTACTTATTTCCTAAAGTATTTTCGCTCTAAATTTCGTAAAATTCTAATGAGTGGTTCTCGAGAAATAGGCGTATCTCCGAAAGTCAATTTTTCACTCAATCGCAATTTTTCCGACTTACTACGCATGCGCTGCATTCAACTGGGTTCCTTCGGTAACAAACAAAAGCTGAAAATTGCTGGGTTCTTTGCATCGTTACCTTTTCCAACATATCTTTGTAATAAAAGACTAAAGCCATCAATACACTGCGTTCAATTATAGAGAAAAATAACACAGATAGCGCGGGTGTTGAGTAAATAAAATGATCGCTCTATTGACGGCATGTTTGTTGTTTTGACATCCTTGTGCACGTGCTGAATAGCCCATTTTACGGTTAATTTTTCACATTTGCATTACAATGTAATCCAACGTGGATGCGAGGCAATTTCGGGCTAAAACTGCAAAATAGCCCGAAATTGCCTCACATACATGCTAGAATTCATTGTAATGCAAATGAGAAAAGCTAACCGTGAAAAGGGCTATTGCATCAGCAAAAGCACGCGCGAAAACTGTGTTCGGCCACCTTAAAACCTTTTTGTGAATCACCATCAAACTATTGAAGATACCTGAAAGTTTATTAATGTGAGAACATCAAAGATGTACAATAAACATAAATTACATGAATATACTAGACATACATGTACAACAAAGATATTGTTCAAGTTTGTCTCCCTTTCAGTCAGTCAATAAAACACACATTCTCTGCATGTAGAGCTGTACATGTCCATGCATGTATTAAGTTATGGTTTCTAAAATCTTGCCATTGCTTTAATAGGCTGGTCCAATCAGGTTGTTTGTCCCCTACAAACGCCGTAAGCGTGAATCATCAACTTCTGGGTCACCAATTCTCAAAAAGAGCTTGTCCCTCAGTTCTGAGAATTCCAGGCGTGAGGGTATGCGACTTACTTTTAAGAACGTCTTGTGTACATTTAGTGTAAGATTTGTTTTGATATATGGCTTAATTATTTAGATGTTTTGAATTTTAATTATACAGTGTATTTAATTATACATTCAAGGATCCAGTGTAGTTTAATCATAATTACTAAATAGGATTTAATAGCTACATGTAGTATAACAATTAATATGTTCTTATTTTTTTTTCTATTCATCCTAGCACATGGGTTTATGATGCGATCAGTAAGGTAAGACTGGTTCTACAACACAATGGCAGGCCATCTGATAGGGTATGGAAAAAAACTGAAAATTATGCGGAAATTTTCGGCAATATTATGCGGAAGAAAGTGACGATTATGCGGAAAAGACGCTAGATTATGCGGAAATTTCTACAATTTAATAAAGTTGCTCCCATGGCTTTTTCCAACGTATAAAACACATGTTAACGTCTTACCGATAATTTTAGTCCTTTACGACACGTTTGACCTTTTGCTGCCATTCGTGGACACATATTTCTTCGTTCAGCGCAATTTTTCCATGGTTTTCGTTGTTGTGTTTGTCCGAAGCTTAGTAACCAGGCATTAAATCGGACGAGAAAACTGGACACCTCTAGAACTAGAACCCAGGCCCGTCACCAGAAGACACACGGAACGCCTGGAGGCTTAAAATTGTTTACGAACGAAAAGACGTGTTTTTGTCGCTGTTTTGGGTGAATAACTTCTTCAACATGATCAATCTCTTCGATATTTTTGCTTCTGATGATGGTAATCAGTTGCTTTCTCGCTTATATGTAGCAATTTTCTAGTTTTATGCGGAAAAATGTCCCAAGGATGCGGAGGATGTGGAAGTAGGCGAATTATGCGGATCCGCACCACCGCATCCTGTCAGATGCCCTGCAATGGTGATCTTGGTGTACATGTAGCTGTAAGTCTGTGCAGCAGACAAGCTAAATATCAGAATACATATCTACACTATGTATCAGAATTTGCTGAAATCTTGTTTTGGTGCTACTTTCCAGACTTAACTAATCGATGATCAGAGGCATCAATTGGTAATCGATGATAAATCAGTTGATTAGTCGTTGATTATTGGCATTGATCAGAGAGTAATCGATGAGTAATCAAAGCTCAAAAATTTTGTGGCCTACCGATTACTCATCAATGACATCGATTACTCTTTGATGTAATTTGTTACTCATCGATGACCCATCGATTAGTCATAGACTATAATACTGCGAACGAAAGACACTCTTCTTGCTTTCTTGTACCATTTTTTTTCATTTGTGATTTTTTATCTCTGTGAGATGCATTTTCCTTGTACACGTATCTGAAGTTCCTGCTGATGATATCGAGAAACAAAGTGCTAATCACAGTTACAGATGATTCTCATTTGTGCAATATTTTACTTTTCTCAACTTTTTATTTAATAACAAAACAACTGAACAGTAACCAACCAGTCTGAAAATGAAACTAACAAGTACTCTGACAAGAAGAGACTATGTGGTTATCGATTTTTTTTGTGGGTGTTTGTCAGCAAAGTAAAACTGCTTTGGCTTAGGGGCAATCGTCAAGGTATTGTTCAACAACAAACAGAAATGAGATACTGGAGAACCTTCTGAAGTTTAAGTTCCATGTACTACTTTAGCTGAAAAGAATCAGCCTGGAAACATCTGTTTACATTTAAGTTGTTTCAATTGTTTTTCTTCGCCAAATACGTTTGCAGCCATGAGATGATATCAATGAGTAATGGCTGAAATCAATGACTAATCAATGCAATCAATGACTAATCGGTGACCAAACATTTCGTGGCCCATCGATTAGTCCTCGATTGCTCTTTGATCATCGCCAATAATTAATGACTAATCAACTGAATACCTATCGATTACCTATTGATTACTCATTGATTTCATTGATGTCATTGATATCATCGATTAGTTATGTCTGGTACTTTGAATAGTTCATAATATTTATGTCTAGCATTTTCCTTGTTGCCACTGTGTATTAAAACTTAAGAGGAAAAAAAATTGTTTTCTCTTCTCAGTGTTGACTCTGCATCGGGTGCTTTTGCTACTAGTGACGAAGGAGCAGTTATGGACACTGGAGGTAAGGAGAGAAGACTGTACTATTAATATTGATTTGGTGCATGTAGAATGCTCTCTTGGTAGTAAATGCTTTCTTTTTAATGTGCCTCCAAAGGAAACCTTCAAATGCCATCAATGTCATTGATTATTCATTGATTACCTATTGGGTACCCATTGATTATGCATTGATTACACATATAATATGCTGTACTCCTTTTACAATTTTCTGGCATTTTCCATTTCTTATTGCCTTCTTCCCTGTTATAAATTTTGTGTGAAATGTTGATGACAATACAAGGCTGCTGCCTAACAGGAGCTCAGCAGCCTGGGGCACCCAAGAAAGTCCTTTGGGCACCTAAGTTTTTGAAGCATCTCCCAAAACATTACTTGTTGGGCTCCTAACTTTTTGGCTTTTGCCCTTCTGGGCTCCTTGAAATATTGTTAGGCAACAGCCTTGCAATAATAGGTACATGTAGAGAGAAGTTACACAGGAGGGAAAGTAACTTGTAAATTCGTAGAAATCCAAGGCTTGTCTTTTGTTTATCACAATGTAAAGGCCAGTTATGAGAAAACAAAACAACATGCAGTGTATATAATACAACAGGGCCAGGTTGTTTGAAAGCCGGTAAAGCAGGATTAAAAATTAACTGAAGTATTAATTTTTCTTGTATAAGAATGTTTTTACTGCTCCCGTTTTGTGTAGTTTGAGCTAGTCAAGTTCAAAACTGAAGGACAAGCATCATAAACAGAAAACCTCACCAGAAAGTTACAAAAATGAATTCAAAGTTCTTTCTAATCCTGGGTTAGCTTTATCATGCTTTGGACAACCCACCCAAGTACAAAAACTGTATTGTATTGATTTGATGGATTGTACACTTGATTTTATAGCAAAAAGGAAATGTTCTGGCTTCCACTAAAGTAAACTCTTGGTTAGTCTCTCTCTCGCTTCAGATGCTGTTGTTATTGGTTTAAAAAGGCTGCATTGTGACATATACCTACAGCATTTTACTAATCAGTGACAGCACATAGTAATCTTGAGTCCACATCATTCTTGTTTACTAAGTATGCTCCAGCAGGTTAACAGCTGACTAATCATCAAACTCTTTTTTCAGATTTGTCAAGTGGTCTTGTAACAGTGTCTAGCTGTGTCACGAGTGCAGTGCCACCACACACTCCTGCCACTCCTCTCACGCCCATGATGAGTCCATGCCCCCCTGTAATGTCCCAAGCTGCCAGACCTGAGGCTCAGACCATCACAGTGACGCTACCTGTCACGCCACTCACAACTGGTGATCCTTTGGTAGATCAGAGGAGACACTGGTGGCATATTGAAGAGGTGAATTCTTACTGCATAGTCAGCATATCTAGCCCTCTAGAAATGTTCAGCACCCATATCTGTACAGACCAAATTACATGTATTTAGTGTAGTTTGCTTTTAACAAGAATTCCCTTGTTGCCTTGTGGAACAAAGCATTAATTTTCAAGATGATACAATAGGGAGCTTAAGCACACGCAATTCTGAGACACGGACGGCAACCGGAAGAGAAAATTTCGCGTGCTAGGGCCGTATTTCTTCCCAGATTTTTATACTACTCATGTTTAATGGAGAAAAGATACTAAGCAATGTGAATGTGGTTGTGTGAGGGCAAGTTAAAAGTGAAAATAGCTTACTTCCGGTTACTGTCCGCGTCTCAAAAACGCGCGTGCTTAAGCTCCCTAATTACTGTACAGTACATGTCCCTATTAGTAGTTATTAGAAATAATTGTCAAGGAAACATAATGCACAAAGATGTACTTGCAGTTATCTGGATATGTGAACATATATCTTGTCACGAGAACATAAAATTCATATCTTTGAGCCAATGTGTAATGTTCTTTTTATTATATGGAGAAACCAATTCAATAAAAGCAAAAGGCGGGAATCGTGATGTCATTGAACGATACAACACTCACAAAGGTGACATGCGGAAATTATGCCACTCGGGTCCCGGATGAAGTGGCATATGGAATCTATGAGTGGTTTAGTTCCCAGTAAAACATTCTCCTTCATATAATAAAACTTGTTATAGTTTTGTCAGCAGAGGTTCATAAGCTGTATAATGCTTTTAATTCTAACCATACATTGATTTTGTCTTTTTACCTGTAGATGGCAAACTCTTTGTTGAATACAGCTCAGCAGTTGAAGGGAATGATAGAACATGCCAAGCTGCAGGCAGAGGCTGCTAAGGATGCAGCCATAACTCAAGTTAAACTACAGGCAGAAGCTGAGAAGAAAGAGGTAACTGAGCAGGAAACATTATTTGTATTTTTGCAGATCATCATTCCAAGACAAACAGTGTCTTTCTTTCTTTGTGTTATGGTGCTCATCACAATTGTTGGTTGTGTGGTGGAGCATATCATGAAACACTTTTGTTCAACAAGTTGCATACTTGCTCTAAGAGAAATCAACTGCATGTCTGTCATTCGTTTCTAACCACTTTTCGTGTAGTTTTCAGGTTAAAGTGCCTGTACATGCATCAGGGGATGCATGCTTGTGTTACTCCACAAATAATGAAGGGGTACGTGGAAAAAGACCCTAAGTGACATCTGATGTACTGCAAGATTCTCCTGGCAAATTGCTTTTAACTTCCTTGTAGAGAATAGGAGAATCTGACATAAGATCAAGAGTCATTTAGGGCTTTTTTCCACGTACCCCTTCAATTTGTTCAAGGAATTGAAAGTTAAAATTCATGTACATTGGCTTGTAATTTTATAGTAGTAGTTACAGATGTACAGTTAGTAGTTGTAGATATAAAACTACTAATACGTGTACCTGATTGCAAGATGTGTGAAACATTGATTGTTCTTTGCTTGTATGTCTTCACAGGCCTTGGCACAAGCTCGCATGAACTCTTTGATGCAATTATCTCGTGCATTAAATGATGCACGAGTGGAGAAGGAAGCTGCCATTGCTCAAGCTGTGGCACATGCAAAAGCTGAGAAAATGGAGGCTGTTGCTGATGAACGCCAGGAGCAGCTTCTTAAGGTAATAACATAATCTGTGTGTGATGAAAATGTAGTGAGTTGTGTGGTCTTGACTTCCAGCATGCTTGACCCGAAGTGTTCAAGAGAGAGCTCTACCTAGTTCTAGGGAGCTCTAGCTAAGTACAGATTTCTAAATCTCATCTTATCATCGGTTTTTGATTGGGTTTATTTCTTTCACAGTCCCTCAATGGTGGCGAAGGTGGAATTACCATGGAAGAAGATCCCTCTGTTGTTGAAGAAAGAGAAAAAAATGGTGTGGACTAGAACAAGACCAGAGGTTGCAAATCTGGATTTAAATGACCTGAGATGCTTCCTCTCAAGTTCTTTTAAGTGAAGACCAAGCTGGCAGTTGGAGCTTGGGTGGAGAGTGTAAATTGACACCTGTGCCGACTCCGCAGGGTGACGAAAGATGCATCTTCACCTCTTTAAACTTATTATTGTCATTTTCACTTGCTGTCTTGCATTGCATGTGTTTTACTCCAGACTTTGTAATTTTACCCCCATACAAATCTGATTAATGTATTTGTTGTTGTTTGACTACAAATGTTGACATTCAAAATCGGCAATGGATCTTCATACCCTTTTGGCTACAGAAGTATTTGTTTGAGTTCTTTGCAAAGAAGCAAACATCTCATTGTGGTATGTCGGTTTTATATAAAGAAGATATATTCTTGTGACGTGATGTAAATTGTGCTAGACATTCAAGTATGTTTGTAAAATAAAGTCACGTGATCTTTACATTTAGACGTTGCACAATCTTTGTGATCATGAAGAGTTGTAAGTGTTAAAATCCTTCTCAAACTCATTTTGATGCACCCTTGAAAATGTTGCGAATAGTCTTTTGTGCTTTTCGAATCTCTAAATAAAATAAATTTAACATAATTAACGTTGTTTAGGGCGCGTCAGTTCTTAAAGAAAATCCAATATTGGATTCGTAAATCTTAAGAAATCCGAAAACGGGTTTTGCGTTTCTTTACGAGACAGATCAATGCAAGATCTCTCTCTCTCGGGTGCGTCAAAGGAACCGAAGAATCCACTTCCAGAGTGGATTCTTCGGTTCCTTTGACGCACGATGATCCGAAAGATCTTGGATTGATCTGTTTAGTAAAGAAACGCAAAATCCATTTTCGGATTCTTTCGGATTTAAAAATCCAATCTTGGATTTTCTTAAAGAAACGCACCCTTAGTAAAATGACACTTAACAGCAAAGCTGACAAATCTGTGGCCCTCGTTTCCTGATCGAATTGGAATTTACAGTGTTGGTTTTTGTGGAGGGAGGAAAACCGGAGAGCCCAGAAAAAAACCTAGGGAGCAGGGACAAAAACCAACAATAAACTCAACCCACTCTACTTTTATAGGTCACATGACAAGCGTCACATGATCTCGCGGACCCTCTCATGTTGGGTCCTCTAGGGGCTCTCTAGTAATCCGATGAAAGTTAGAACAGTAACAAACATCCGCAATGCAATCTGGTTTGGAGAGACCATTCAGGTTACAAGGATGTCCATGGAAATTAAAACCGGGCCTGGTCAGGCCATAGTTAGTAGACTAACTATGGTCAGGCTTTTAAAACTTGGTGAATTTAACTCTGCTTCGCTAGATTGTATGTTTCTCAAAGAGACATTTGTCAAGTGATTTGTGTTAAAAACTGTACAGTGACATTGGATTCAAAAGGTCAGTATTACCTTCTGGCTGGAGAAGTATAATGAAATTTGTTTTATGAACCTACCATCATTTATTTTTATTGATGCGGGGAATGGGCAATTCCTCCCCAAAAAAAATTATACACAGCGAAAACTGCCGAAAAAAACTACTCGTGCAAGAGGAGCCATCGGGAAAAAAATGGTGCAAGTACATTCTACTATCCAGGTCATTTTTATGTTAAAAATAATTCTTGCACTAGCTTTTACCAACCAAAAAGAAATTTATGCCCCAGAAAATTGCTCAAGCCTCCACGTACCCCCCTCCTTCCCCTCCCGTCAAAAGAATAAATGGTCCATCCCTTATTTTGTAAACAACTTACCCCAGTTTGTGGTGTTCAGCTGTATTTTTCTTGTATGTGTAATGTACAAGGCGAGTCCTCCTTGACTTCAGACTTGATTTCCTACAAGCATAAACATTTATATTTCAAGGCGTGGAAATTCCCAACCTTACAGCCCCCTACCCATGAGTCGGCTAAGTGATGCACGCGGTGTAAAATCCGAGAACCGGCCCTTCTGGTGATGTACTTTTCAAGGCCAAAGTAGTCTTCAGGAAATATTCTATCAAATGATTTTTTCTCTAAGCTCCCTCCCCGCTCCCCACCCCCTCCTCCACACCGCAAAGACTTAAAAAAGGGCGCGGCGTGGTCGCAAAAGTTGAAAAATTTAAATTTCAAATTATAGCATGTAACAGAACATTTATCTCGTTGCGTTTTGTGTCGAAACGTTTATCACCGTGCCAAATGTCGGGCAAAAACTTCGTTTGCCTTCGCCTACTACAGTACAACAAAGTTTCAAGCTCAATTTTGGATTTTCTTACGTTTGGAGGTGTTATAGAACACAGATAGCTGCGACAACAACTTTATATCAAGCAAACCTTCTGAGCACGTGCTGCGTTCAAAGTAGAGTCTTCCTTACCTGAGGTACGAGCTTTACGCAAGTGTTCTTTTCTATTAATTTTGTTAAGAGAAACTGGTAGCTTTACATTCTCGGGACATTTTTTGCGATATGTTACAAACTTTCCTAGCCTGGAAGCCGTTGCCAAGCCGGTTGGCTTCTACTTGAGCTTCTGTATTTGTTTTACACTGAAAATAAGCGAGAGATAAAAATTAAAGAAGTGAGACTATTTTCCAAGAGTTTGATCATACCGCTTTCATATGTGACCATTTTTCTTTATAGTCAGTTCTACCCGATTTCCTAGCTGTGATCCATTGTGACTTTACGAGGTGATAATTTGAGATTATTCAACACATGTACAGAGATTAAATTATGAATGTGCACATGAATAAACTTTTGCTGCCTGATTTTGGTCATGACTCACTCCAAGCATTTATTAATCGATCTGCCTCTCCGTTTCCATAGAAAAAATTATTGATTTTCTGCCGAGCGTGAGGTTAACGCGCGCTAAGATTGAAATGTTCACAATTTCAAGGCAGAAAATGTTTTAAAGAGGATCAAATTAAAACTTATCACCCTGCGAGCAGAGCTACTTTTATCTCTTTTGAGAGGACAAGAATTATGCCCATAAGAAAAGGCTCTGCTTGCAGGGTGAAAACTATTGTGAACCGAAGAGTAGCTTCACTGATAAAAGGATATAAGATTAAAAACGTGTTATAAAAAAGTGTTATAAAATACCTGTACAAGTTTCAAATTTCTTACATGTAACTTCTTTTTACATGAATTACTGAAAGGAATGTCGGCGAAACAGAGACTGCTGTTGGACCATAGTCTAAAGATTACCTCGGACGCTTCAGGTATCTTGAACTTTTCAGTTCAAATGGTTTGCTCATTTCCGTTTATTGATATACTGTAGACATATTTAATACGTTGCTAGTTTTTTTCGGAGTAAACAGGGAACTACATATTTGTTCTCACAATGCGAACCAATTTTATCACTCTACAAACATGAAGGCAAAACGTTTACTCCAACAAATTGCACGTTAGTTCAAACGGAAAGTATTTTGTGCGCTAAAGCGAGTAACACTGAGTGAATAGCCAGTATCGTCGCAAAATAATTTTTTAGGAGGGGGGGGGGGGGGGACAAAGTTCATTGCTACGTGTGATGTGTTCTCTTTATCTCTTTGTAGACCTGGACCACACAAGCTAGCTGCTAAAGCAAAATTTAAATGAGCTGGAGTTGTCAGTGGATAAAGCTTTCACTATAAGGACAAAGGTGGCCTGATTATTTGTATCGTTTGCCATCTAGAACGGAACGGGATTTAAAATGTTAGTTACGTTCGAGCTTTATATCAAAATTGCAATGCTACGAACCCATTTCAGGTGATTCTGTCGGGAAAACGTCTGAAACGGCACCGCTGTGTTTACATGCTCTAATCTAAACTCACCTTTCGACCAATGAGAGCGCGCGTTGTGGCTCAGTTATTTTATAAAATTGAGTGGATAATAATTTAAAAGCCAGACACGTACAGGCTCGGAAAATACATGGCTACTTTTTCTAAGTTGGGTGCTGTCGCCAAATACACCGAAAACTCTAACGGCGACAATTATTTTTTCATTTGGACGAATGCCTCTGAACAATCGGGCCATTCCAGTTTGGCTGACCTTGAGTGACCTTCAGAAGGCCATGCACCTACCACACCCACCATGTTGGAATTTGCATTATTATGCTAACTTCATGGCCACGAGATTTTGCAATGGCTCTTTTATTTGAATATTTAAATTGTCCCTTTTGTAAACAAAAGATTTCTCCCAGGATTATTCGAACACTATATATGTCTGGATTTATGAAAACGGTGCTAAAGGATTGATATCGCGCACTAAGCGGGCGTTTTTTCCTCGCCAGAAACATCTCCAAAGGGGACGATATAAAAATTAAAAGGAAAGCCAGTCCTTTTTTTCCTTCTTTTACCCGTTTATCTTCCTTTCATTGCCGTCCTGTCTCTCTTTTTTACCCGTTTACATGGCTTGGAGGCGGCCTAAGAGTTTAGAGAAATCAAAGTGAAATGAGGGTTATAGGGGTAGAACTCTTTAGCACCGTTTTCATAAATCCAGACATATATCAAATAACTAACTGCGCGTTCTGTTGTGCATTATCTGGCCCACGACTATGATTTTGGCCGAGAGATGTAGAGGATAATTTTTTGGCACGAATGGAAAAAGGCCATTTTCAGGAACCTTGACAAAACTCGTACAAAGAAAAATACGTGATTTTTTTCGCATTGGTTATCAAGGAAACAAGCCAGGAGATTGGTGTGAACAAAAAATAACTTTTGGGGTCAGTGGTACTTTTGTCGACGAAAAGAACTTCTGTATGATTTTTTTGGTGGACAACAGAGCCAACGTAACAGAGTTTTTTTCTTTTTTTTGCGAACTTCATTGCTAATGTGTTTTCTTAACAATCTCTCTATAGATTGGAGTTGCAATACAAACAAGCAGACTGAGCTGAAGTTGTCACTTGTGCCCTCGAGGGCCACGGGTCAATAGCCCATTCGGCTTCTCCTCATGGCATATTGACCCGTTGCCCTTGCGGGCTATAGGTCTAATTGTTAATTATTTGCACCATACAGCTGAGATAAAGTTCTCTCTGTTTCTCTCTGTTTAAAAAGTACATTTTTGGTGGAGGTGGAAATTTGAGAGTAACCTCCATAAATTTTCTTGGAGTCACCGTTCCTTCAATCGTAACCAAATACCGCCCATAGCCTTTTAATAATAAAATGGGACTGAACGGGCTAGCAACGAAAAAAGCTTTGCAAAAATCAGCGAATATTTAATCGAGTTTGATTCCTACGGAACAGGATACCGTAAGCGTAGTAAGCCGGGTTGCAGTGCTTTTAACACATTTCAGGTGATTTTTTCGCAAAAACGACTTTTAGAACTGAACACAAGCACATTTGCTGTCGTCAGTGTAAATCCTTGAGACAATTTTCATTGATTTGATTTGATGCCTCTAAATGACCTATGCAAGTTTGGCTGACCTTGAGTGACCTTCAGAAGACTACTATACCGCCTTGTTATGCAAATTAAACATTTGAACATTTTTGTCGCTTCTGAAAAAAAAATTTCTCGAGGAATATTTGAATACCCATTTCAAACAACTAACAGTTGTATTTTATGCTGCAAAGAGATGATGATTTTGTTTTTGTCACAAATGGAAAAGGCCTATTTTACGAAAACGATGATAACTCCAAGACTACTGCGGAACTTCGAAAATTCATAAATGAAAATTGACGTAAAGAACTAGAACGAGAATTTTTTCGCATTGTTCATCAGGAAAACAAGGGGATTTATGTAAACGTTAAACGAAAAGAACAAGTTGCATTGGCTCTTTCACAAGTAGGTCACTTGTGACTAAATTTAACATACTGCTAGAAAATCGTCGAATGGCTATTTGGAATAAGTTTTGTATTTTTTTAGTTATTCGAGAAAAATGATATTAGAGAGTTTAAGCATGACGTTTACGGCAGAAGGCAAACGGCAAAGAATACCTGTGATTCTCAATTCTTTTCTTGTAATCCTTAAATAAATCATACAAAAGAAAAGAAAAGTGTCTCTTATTATTCACTGCAAATACAAATGTTTCGATTCCACTGTACAAGGAGCTGAAGACAGACGGCAAAAGTTTCATTTTTGCCGTTTAACGTTTGCCGTAAACGTCATGCTTAACCTTTCTATTATATTTCCGAATTCAGTGCTGTGGGATAATTTTAACCTTCAACTTTAGAACTTTATATGCATTAGTTCGAAAAATTGCTCGGTGAGTGCAGTGCTGGCTGAGCCAACCGAGCTCGGAAAAGGGTACAAGGGAATAATTCTGTTGACACGGAGTTTCTTTTTTGTTTTTCAGAGCTGCTCCTTGCTGGCTGGACGACGGATGCCTGGAGTGTATGGCTGCAAATCATGGCATGGAGTAGATTGTGAATCATTTTTGTGCCGCTGGTAAAGAAACAATAATATGGAATGTACAATACTTACGATAGCAAAATAGGGTGTTGTTTTCCAAGAGTGATCGATAGCTCGTTTCTCTGTACAAGAGCAGTAAATTGTCGACCAGACGACGAGGAAATAGTCTTGATATACCACCAAATTCTCATTACTAACGCAAAAAAGAGAATTTCTTTTTCAAACTCGGTACTGAAGGCTTGAATAAGCATGGAATTAAGACGAAATTAAGGAATTAAGACGAAATCCGATAGACGATGGAGCAATTTCAGGTTTTAGTGGACAAAAATCTGTACCAGAGTAATTTTAAATATTTTACAGTCATTTTTACATTTTTTTAAAGCTAAATACATAAATAATTGCCTGAAATAACACCGAAAAATAATTTCCCACGGGAACGAGAGAAAATAAATTTCAAAGTTCCATCATCAGTTTCATTTCACCAAAACTTTTAAGCGTTTCATACGAACTTCAACATTCGTTTTCGATGTTTGGTGTTGCTAGAAATGAATTGTTTTGAGAAGATAATTAAAAGAGCCCTACAAAAGTTTGCAATACAATGTAAATAATCTTGGTACAAGATTTTTGTCCACTTGTTACTCCAACGTCTGGCGGATTCCGTCTCAATCAGTTGTCGACTTCGGCAATTTAATTTTTTTACTGACGAGAATCTTGACTGCGATTTCAGGAGACTATTTTGTTTCGTCAAATTATCTATTTATGATTCAAACCAACAAGAAGAAATACGAACTCGTAACTAAAACTAACCGAAACCAAAACCATGAAAGGCTTCTCCAGTCACTGAATTGAATATTTTGGAATGGACCGAACATTTGTCAATTTACGGCTCAATTAACTTAGATAGGTCCAATTTTCCACTCTTGACTTCTAAAAGCCAAATTTTGAAGTTTCTAGCCGAAATTTTAAATGATTTACTTCAGCTTTTTACCACCGGTCCATGCTTATTGAGCTGTACTTTGACTGATATCTGTAATGTAAGCTTGAATTCTTCAGAAGTTAATTAGCAGGGAATTAGAATTTAATCAGTTAAGATAATTTTACCAGAATTCCGCAAAAAAAAACTGCGAAATTTTCTTAATTAAGGAGCATATCTGCAGGCTTAAAAGATATTCCAGTATGAAAAGGTTATTTTCCAGTCTGTATTTTAAACTTCACTTTAGGAATTTTTTCTATCGAAATTTCAAATTGTATTTTTGTAGACTATTCAATACTTAGCATTTTTGATTTCTCTTATTTGTTTACATTGTTTTCACCACACGATCAATCGATTCAACTTTTTTGTAGTCAGAAGCGTAGTTTGTTATTGCAATTATTGTTAGTCTCTATGGACACTTGAACTAACTCCGTGAGCACGTGAAAGACTTAGCTTGTTATCAGCTTACACTGATAAAGTCTTATTAACCATCGTAGCGAATTTGGTTTCCAAAATCGTTACGGCAGTTAATTTAACTTGAATTCAAGTTGATAATTAGCCAAGTTCTTCACATAAATGATAACAACAACTTGTATTGTAGTTCATTGTACTTTACTCAATAAAAGATCAAATAAACAAAGAGTTGTAATACACCTGAATATGAATCTCGTTGTAGTAAAAAAAATTCCGCGCTTTTAAAAGGGGCCTGGAAACTAGTCGAAATGTAGGCTCTCTCTTTTCCTATTTTTTGGCTATGTAGGGTTGCCGACGCGGGAAAACGTTCTGCGAATTTTAAACAGGGTCTAGTAATAAATCATAATAAACGCTGTATTTTCATGGGCCAAATCCGCCAGCAAACTGAACAGATTTTTCCCGCCAAAACACTTAGTTTATTTTTGATCATTAACAGACTTCTGCTAAAAGCGCAGACTTTTTTCCCGCTAAAAGACTTTGATTTTTCTTTTTTTTTTGACAAACTTTTTCCCGCCAAAAGTTTTTTCACTGACTGAATTTTTCGCGCCAAGACTTTTTTTTTTACTGAAAGCTTTTGCCGTTAAAAGACTTACTTTTTTGCTTACTGACTGTTTCCGGCCAAAAGACTTCCCACCCCTTTTAAAAGCGCTCGTAACTCTGCAGCCAAATATTGGTAGTTGTATTTCAAGCTCGAGAAATGTCGAAGAGATTTTAAGATTTTTGTTTAGAATATCAACACGGTGATTTAGCAAGAGAAACAACGGAGTGAGCTTGTGTCTTCTCAGCAGAAACTGCAATGGCTATTTAACAGCGTATTTACTGATTTCCTCCAGTCCTACAAGAAACCAGAACCAGCGGGTTAGTAACGTTGAAATGGTTAATACTGTCGAACTGGAGCTCGAGAATGAGAAAATCACACAATACAGGAAATAAAAACATATAGTAATATTTAGCTCTTATTAACCGAGCTAAGTCGGTCTGCATGGGAGAATCTTGACCAAGGTCGTAAAACGGGACAGACCGAACGTATACACATGACCGAGGTCAAGATTCTCCCATACAGACCGACTTAGCTCGGTGAATAAGATGTTTATTATATGGCAAAAACAAGAACAATTTAATAATTGGTTTGTATTAACTGACATTTTGCTTGCGAACGACGATGAGCCGAATTAAATTTTTCCAAAGTTTGCTCGCCCTCTTTTACTTTTTTTTTCTCATCAGCTTTTTGGAACTTACAGTAATAAATATTGTTAGATGAAATCAGTAAATGATTTAGCATTTCAGTTCGCAACTTTTTCACCTCAAAACATTACCGGTCTACTGCCGGTCTAGATGGGAAAATCTAGACCGCGGTCAATATCCGTTTCAGGGCCCATTAAAGTATCTTTTGATGCCGTTGCTAGGGAAAGATCAATTGGCTATAACTTTGCACATGTATGCTTCAATTGGACCAAATTTGGACAATACTCACAGGGGGCAAATATAGTCCAGTTCATGACGTCATCGTACCACGCCCAATGTCACGTGACCAGAAACAGAAAAATGCATTTTACCTGAATGGCTTAAACCTTTTATCCGTATTTTTTGTACAATAACAATTCAAAAGCCGTTTCAAAGAAATTTAAGCATGCGTTTTGGCTTATGATGAAAAATAAAGAAATGAGAAAGGAAAATGTGCCTCTCTGACCACTCTTTTGCGCATAACTTTTTTGTTTTCTATTTTTTCGCAAAACCCATGCTCAAATTTCGAGAAAATATGATGTTCTTTCGAATTGTTTTAAAATCCAGCAATTACAATTATCTCTCGAGGAGGAAAGTTCTTTTTTCGCGGCACCGGAAGTAATGACGGAATTTTCAGCGGCCTGGTGCCTAAGCATCGTTGGCCAGGCTGCTAAGGCAACTTACATTCGTTGGTCGGTGTGAGTCAATATTAAGGTCATTCCACTGAAATAGAACCTACACTGAGATTTTTCTCAAACTTTGCCAATTGATTGTTTATATTATAGGAACTTAAATTTGGAAATAAAAATGAGGGGTCCCCATGTTCGTTTAGGAACAACAGCACCTCGTTTATACCATATAAATCCTTATAAAAGCACCACGATTTCTTGCTAAATTCACGTTTCCGACGATTGTTTTTTTCTCAACACTGAGAATTGGCCCATATTTATTTTACATAGAGAAATTTACTACTCAATTCAAAACGACAGAAAAAAATGATAGGTCACCGTAGTCGTTTTCGAGAAAATGACGATTTACCTCTTCGGCGAGGTCCAGTCGTAAAGAAAAAGCCGCCATTTTCTAATGCGCGCGCGCTAATCACGCGTAAAATTACGCGCAGTAGGGATGCGCAATGCAATACTGGGGAATGACCTTAATTTTGCCAGTCTTCGCACCGTGGAAGGTAGCGCCGGAGCTATAGTGGCCGCGAGACAGGTAAAAGCCGTCGAACTGGATTTTTTCTCAATCCACGTCGAACTGCTTCAGTTCTTGCTTTTTGCACGCTCCAGTCGGCGATCCTTTTTACGAACGGTGCAATCCATTCAGCAAGATGGATCTACTGAGTGAAACTGACGTGATCTAGACCGAGAGTCCCGAGAATGTTGTGGTAATCTTTGAAATATTGCCCATTGACAATGAATGAAAAAGCAACGAAATTACGTCCTGTAGATCTTGGGCGAGTTGCGGCTTTAACGTCAGGAATGCTACTCTTCAAGTTGACTTTTTTCCCACATCGACTACACTCGAACTCGAACTCTTCAACTGTGGTTTGTTTCACCGAACAAAATTCGAATGCAGTTTCTTTTTCAGGTTGTCTATCACAAGTTTCGAGCTCACCATTATGTGCCATTATTAGTCAAGTTTTCTATCCGACCGAGTGGTGAGCATTTTTGAGGTATTAAAAAAGAATGAAATTTTGAAATAGAGCTGCTTTCAAAAGTAATTTACAAGCCTCCTTGCTCACCGTCTGCTGACCACTGCTGCTCCATGCTGTCTTTGGTGAGTGGTTGCAATTTAGTGGTCTCGATAGCTTCGTTTATTTGTATTTTATTATTCAAATTTCATACACTGTACGAATTCCGATTTTCTGATTGGTTGAATTGTGCCACGTGACACTGGGTTATGACGAAACAACCGCCTTGACGTCATTATCGTGGTGTAATAGCCGTGGTGTAAATTCAATACACCACTGTCATTACACCATGGCTTCGGCTGACTCAAAGTTTGATTATTTTTGTTTGCAGTGTATTCAATTTGAATGATAAAAATGTTAACGCACTCATTGCTCGTTAATTATCGGGATTTACCTGCACTCGTTCACTAACAATGAACTCGAAATTTTCAATACCGCACTCGGCGGCCTCGTGCGGTATTGAAATTTCTCGTTCATTGTTAGTGAACTCGTGCAGGTAAATCCCGATAATTCACTAGCTGAGTGCGTTAACCTGTAAATAAACCATAGAAACTTGTGGTCTATTGCTTAAACATCTAAACAGTGGAGTTTCTCAGGTTCGGAAGGACAGTTCACGGACACAGGTTCACAAGGTCGCACAGTTCACTTCAGGGAGTTTCGGAGCGGTCAAAAAGGCCGCGGACACGATGTTTGCAGGTGGTTATAGGGTAATACTAATTTTAGTTTGTGTCTCCGCATCTTTGAGATTTCGATTCCTAACCTGACACTGGAAATCGTGTGCTGTCGCCTTTTCGAAATTTCCCCATCAACATGCAACCATCGCTGCGGCTTTCTGTTAATACGTCCGTACGTGGATGAAGTTTTCAAGCGAAACAGCTAAGTTTAAAAAATAAAGGCACGACTCACATGTTGTAACCGTAAAGAAGAACATTAATCAAAAAAAATGTAAGCAAAAAGTGTTTTTTGTGTTTGTTGCAGCGAAGTAAAAAAGTTAAGGAGGCTCGAAAGGGTTGTTCGTTGCTATATTGTTTGGGAAACGATGGAAGGTTACAAAGAAGGATGTTTAATGGTGTGGGCAAACTATATGTCTCCTTGCAACTCTATTGTTGGGCTATACTTTAAGGGTACTTGTGACGTCATATCAGTTACCATGGCAACGCACAAGGTCCACAAAAGTGTCCTCTAGATTTCAGTTTTTGTAAATTATCTGAGAAACTAATTCGGTGACCTACCATTTTTATTTCTTTGTTGGAATGTTCCCTCAATTCTTTAACTTTTTAGACAGTAAGGAAAAAAATTATCTAGTAGAATTAAATATATTTAAAGAAAACGCGTTTTATGGCTTACAGAAAATTCCACTAGATAATTTTCCCCGAAACTTTTATATCTGAAGTGCCATCGTGAATGGTGCGTGCATAAAAAAAATTAAGACAGGCCACCGAGCAAACTTTCGAGCTAAAAACAAAAGTTTTCCGCAGATTTTATTTCCGGTTCGCGCGATTTTACGCAGCATTAACTTCCGGTGTGTTGGTGTCTATCTTTGATTGACAGAAGTTAATGTATGGGAGTGCAGCCTAAGCCTCCGTCTGGCGTAGCCTCGCTCGCCCGCCAGGATCGGCCTTCGCGCGCCGCTGTCATGCTGACGTGTGCCGTTTGCAGCTTGCTCCGTGCAAGTTGTTTGTTTAGTCGTTTTTCGTCGCTGTTTTTACTCTCGCCTTTCCGCCCAGCACGTCTCCAAGCAGTCGAACTAGGTCTCAAGAATACAATACTGCGTCTCCGCCGACTTCTGCCTCTGTCAGTCCCGTAATTGTCCGCACAATTGCTCCACAGTTCTTTGTGTGCCTTCGTACGCGACATTGCCGTCATTCTCGATTGTCTCCTCTGGTTCGACGCTCGCTAGCTCTTCTTCAGCTTCCCAACCTGTTCACTTATGCCTGCAGACATCCCTGGCCACAGTCCTAAGCCGTCAGGCATCCACAGTAGGGGCCTCGTTGGCGCCATATTCATGTAGGTCTAATTCGTTCGCGGCGAGCTGTCGTAGTTCCACTCACTCCGCAGATTCCTCTGTCACCTCCTCTGTTTATAGGTAAGTCAATGCGTTTTCCGAAGTTGATCCTTCCTGTTTTGCGCTACGCAGGAGGCCCTAATCACCTGGTGGGCCTTCGTTCCCTGCTCCTCGTCTGTTCCACCACCTCCACCCCTGCAGTCGTCGCACAAGCGTTCATTATTATTACATCGTTGTCGCTGTTCCTATGGTGTCACCCACACAGTAGAGTGTTTAATCTGTGTACAGATCTATATTGCAGAAACCGTCCGACCACGTTTCCGTCCTCTCAAGGGAACATTCTGACACTATAAACCAACTCTGTTCTGCCGCTGGAATAAACCTGCCGTGCCCCCGTCGCCCCTAGACGTAGACAAGACGCTAATCTGTCGTACACAGAATGTTCATAACTGACCGTTCAGAATAACCGTGCATCAATGAAGTTCTGTCAGTCTCACTTTGCCCGAGCAATTTTGCAGTCTGTAAGCGCGTCAAGAGCGCTCTGTGTGCCCGAAACGGGCCCCTTCGTTCTACCACGTGCTCCACTCGTCCGACTCGCTCACCGCCGCCGCCATTTCTCCCTTCTTTCGCATGCACGCCGGCGTGTCTGCTGACCAACCGTCGTCATTCGCCTCTTCCATTGTCTTCTCACCTTTCCTCCGACGTGCTCCACTCGCTACGCGGGCGTGTCCGCCGACCGACCGTGTGAACGACACAACGGCGGCGTTGTTACTTGCGCCCTCGACATGATGGACTTGCTGTCACTCACGTTCTCACTCTCGCTCTCGCTCACCCCTATGGGGGCATGTCCGCCGACCGACCGTCCTAAAGACGCAACGACGGCGTCGTTACTCGCGCCCTCAGAGGTTTCCTCCTCACTCCCAACGTGCTTTACTCGCTTAACCCACGCCTCCACCGTTTTCCGCTCTCGCACACCCCCGAGTGGGCATGTCCACCATCCACTTTCCCGAGCTTTAAGCCTCACACCGGGCCACCTTCCGCGCCACAGCTACCAACACAAGCAGCAGTCTTCATCAATCACCCCTCCCCCGCCTTCTGTCCGTATATCCTCTCTTGTTCCGAGCGATGCTTCCCTGTTGGCTTCCAGCCCTCTTGTGCAACTGGTCTCCAGGCTACGTCACCAAAACGAAGTCCGTCGGAAATACTAGTAGTTTTTGTTGAGCCATTTCTCGCCACAATATTTCTTTTTCTGCTCTGGAGAGTAGCTCTCGCTCGCCCCTATGCGGGCGTGTCCATCGACCGACCGTCTTAGGGATGCAACGACGGCGCCGTTACTTGCGCCCTCAGAGGCTTCCTCCTTACCCGACGTCCTTTACTCGCTTGATCTGCGCCTCCATCGTTCCCGCTCTCGCGCACCCCCATTTGGGCGTGTCCACTGTCCGTTCGTCTTCAGTCGCTTTTCTGTCGTTTCACTCCCCTCGTTCTCACTGGCACTTCCACTTCTCTACGTGTTTCCTTTGTCTGTTGGTCGCCTGCCCTCACCTTTCCCGAACTTCAAGCCACATTCCTCTCACACTGGGCCACCTACGGAGCCACAGCTACCAACACCAGCGGCAGTCTCAACATTCACCCCTCTCCCGCCTTCTGACCGTTGGTTTCCAACCCTCCCGCGGGACTGGTCTTCAGGCTACGTCAGACGAAGACGAAGACGAAGTTCACCACACTTAACCGTAGCTTTGTTGAGCAGTTCCTCACCAGGATATTTTCTTTGTCCGCTCTGGAGAGTCGCTCTCGCTTGCCCCTATGCGGGCATGTCCACTGACCATCTGTCCTAACGACACAACGACAGCGTCGTTACTGGCACCCTCAAAGGTTCCTCCTCATTTCCGACGTGCTTTACTCGCTTGACCAGCGCCTCCAACATTCCCGCTCTCGCGCACCCCCTTCAAAGGGCGCGTCCACCGTCCGTTCGTCTTCAGTCGCTTTACTTCCCTCGTTTTCATTGGCATTTCCACTTCTCTGCGTCTTTTTTGTCACCCTTCCTCATCTTCCCCGAACTTCAAGCCACATTTCTCTCACACTGGGCCATCTATGTCGCCACAGCTACCAACACCAGTTTCACCGATCATCCCTCCCCTGCCGTCTGTCCGTATCTCCTCTATCGTTCTCGAGCGAGGTTTCACCGTTGGTTTCCAACCTTCTCGCGTAACTGGTCACCAGGCTACGTCACCAAAACGAAGTCTGCTGCACTTAACCATAGTTGTTTGTTGAGCCGTTCCTTACCAGGACATTTTTCTGTTCTGCTTTGGAAAGTCGCTCTCTCTCACCCCTACGCGGGCGTATCTGCCGACTGACCGTCCTAACGACGCAACGACGGTGTCGTTACTCACGCTCTCAGAGGCTTCTTCCTCGTTCCCGACGTGCTTTATTTGCTTTACCCACACCTCCACCGTTCCCACTCTCGCGCACCCCCAAGTGGGCCTTGTTGACTGTCCGTCTTCAGTCGCCTTTCTGTCGTTTCACTTTCCTCGTTCTCAATGGCATTTCCACTTCTCCGCGTGCCTTTTCTTCGTCTGTTGTCACCCGTCCTTACCTTTCCCGAACTTCAAGCCGATTTCCTCTCCCATTACACTGGGCCACCTACGGCGCCACTGCTGCCTAGGATAGCAGCAGTTTCACCCTTCACCCCTCCCGCCTTCCGTCCGTATATCCTCTCTCGTTTCGAGCAAGGTTTCACAGTTGGTCTCCAACCCTCTCGCATAACTGGTCCCCAGGCTACGTCACCGAACAGAAGTCCGCCACGCTGCATCGTTTTGTTTAGCCAACTTGCCAGGATATCTTCTGCCTCCGGATTCACCAGTCCCTTGGTTTCCTCCCCTTTATGCCAGCCCGTTGGACCTTAACCGCTTTAGCGTCTTTCTAAGGCGGCCGTCGCGGGAAGTCTCAGTCGATCGCGGACTCGTTGCATCCATAGCGGGGCAACGATGGTATTCATGGTGACCCCGTTTCTCTATTTTTCCATGAGCATGCTGAAGCAATCAATTTTATCACGCAGGAGTACCACGGGACTCCATTCGCTGCAATCGACTTTCGCCTTGCCTATCGCGGATTTTGGTATCCCCCCCCCCCACGATCTCTTCCACAACAGGCAGGTTATGGGGAAATCAGCCTTACATCGATCCGGGTCGTCCTTGAGTTTACGCTCGGTACACTTCTAATCATAGCAGTTTTACCGTAACTCCGGCGCCCTCCACAGCCCTGGCATCCGACCCACCGCCGCTCTCGTTCCCACCCTCACTCGCCCCAGTCGAGCATGTCCGCTGACCGACCGTCGTTACCACGCCTTCAGTCGTTTGTTCCTCATCGTTCCAGACGTTCTCCACCCCGTCGCTATCTGGATGTCTAGCACGCAGCCGGTGCGCTAAACACCAGGGAGTCTCAACACTCTCAGCTCTGTCGTGTCGTCTGCCTCCAGCTGGGGATTTCCGTTGGCCGTGGTGAACGTGGAAGGCCTCAGCACAGTTCTTTCTCCTTCCTAGACATGGAGCTGATCCGCACGCTTTCCTTCTTATCACCCACGCTCCGGCCGAAGCCTTTTTTTTCCGCGCTACAAAATCTCATCCCCTCCTGGTCCATCAAACACGTCACACTGGACTCTCTCCTCACTCCGCGAATGTGGTCTACGTACCCAGGCTGCCGTTTTTAACCGAGTTCCGTCGCTCTACGTATTCAAAGTCACGTTTTCATTCGCCTCAGCCAACGACGCTGGGGCTCTGTCCTTTCTTGTTCACCAGTGAGGACGTGCCGTAAGTTTCCCAGCCCTGCACACTGGCTTCTCCAATACTGTCTGCAAGAGGAATTCAACTCACCGTCAGCATCACCGTCACCATCACCGCGTGAATCGCTTCTTTCTATCAGCCTGGCTCTGTCCACTATCCCTCTGCAATGCCGCTTTACCGAGTTGTTTTGATACACATGGCTTTCTCCACACCTATCGCTTCCCGTTCTGAGTTAACGCTGCAAATATTCATGGGACACCTGGTCTCGTCAGTATCCTATCGCACCGGAAACAACTACGTGTGTGCCGTTCGTTTATACTGACTTGTTTGTTTCTACTGACTTGGGTCAGAGTAACCCGCTGGTCACCACCCCTCGCCGTGTGTACGTGCTTCGCCGTAGGTCGCGCTGTCGTGTCCTTTCGGCTGCGATTACAGTCAGTCACCGTTATCCTCGCGTCCGCTAAATTTTCCGCTTCCCACTCGTTATTCGTCGGAGAGTGCAAAGTGTCAGGCACCACGTTCTTTACCCCTCGCGCTGCTTGGAGCCTTCCTCGCTTTCAGCTCGTCCGTTTGGCGTCGGTTTCCATAGCAACCGTCCAAGCATCGATCCCTCAGTCGGGTCCCCGCCTTCGCTTCGGGGCCACTCCACTGGTGCCTTGTCCCTTTGCATTCCAGCCAAACCTCGACTCCGTTCGCTGCGTAGCGGAACAGACATTAATTGGTGTCTATCTTTGATTGACAGAAGTTAATGTATGGGAGCGCAGCCTAAGCCTCGGTCCGGCGTAGCCTCGCTCGCCCGCCAGGATCGGCCTTCGCGCGCCGCTGTCATGCTGACGTGTGCCGTTTGCAGCTTGCTCCGTGCAAGTTGTTTGTTTAGTCGTTCCCACCCCCCCCTTTTCATTTCCCCTAGTCCTTCGTCTCCCTGCCTTCCCCTTTCCCCTTCTCCACTGGCTTTAGCCAGTGTGACTCATGCAAAGGGCCTCGCTTTAGCGTCGGTTTCCATAGCAACCGTCCAAGCATCGATCCCTCAGTCGGGTCCCCGCCTTCGCTTCGGGGCCACTCCACTGGTGCCTTGTCCCTTTGCATTCCAGCCAAACCTCGACTCGTTCGCTGCGTAGCGGTAAAGAGACATTAAGGAAGAACAAAATTCAACTTTCCGGTTTCAGTGTCCCTGTTAGCATTCTCGTCCCCAGAGCCGGGGGGGGCACCGGGGGGCATCCTTTTTGTCAGTGACGGAGATCGTGACCTCTGGCTAGTCCAACAACCGGAAGTCCGGATTCACGGACTTACCGTCACTCTGCGCATGCTCAAGTCAAGTCTGACAAACTGGTTCTGGTTCGAATCTATTGTGTTTACAAAGCCATTCAAAACCGGAATGTCGTTGGACTGGGCCAGAGGTCGCGATCTCCGTCACTGACCAAAAGCATCGCAGCCTCTGGAGAGGAGATGCCCTGTTATATAGATGACGTGGCGTGCACGCGTAATACGCAATCCGCTGATCACTGTTCAAGAATTAGGGTTGCTTGCCTCTCTTGGGCCTGCAATAAGATCTGTTGGTTTCCTTTGAATGTCATTTTCGTCATGTTTTTTTTATCGTGGACTTGAGGAATCTTGAGCTAGGGAGGCAGGATAAAGCACTTTTTTCATTATCAGTGTCTTCAGTTACCAGATTTAGAATTCATCATATCAAACATTAAGTTTTTACCTCTTCATAGCTGTACTTCCTTAATTCAGTTTCCAATCCTGGTCTGTCCCTAGACTACTCGAATTAACGATGTAGGCTTAATGATACTAATACTATAAGTTTCTCCTTAAGTATTGCTTCTTTTGCATTTTCTGTAATACTATTCTTTTAAACTATGGGGCTAGCAGATTTCATGTTATTTTAATTGTTCCTAGGCCTTGCGTTCAAGTATCTGCCTGCTAACTGCGGTGCCAGCTGGTGTGCCATTTACTGTATGATGTGCAAAAATGTAATAAAGTTGTCTTGTCTTGTCTTGTCCTCTTACATCAGCATCACAAAATTCCATTTATTGCAACTTGTAAGATGCTTTTTTTAATATTTACCAACAGAGCCTTGATATCAAGTAAATTCCTTTTTAGGGTATGAATAGGTTCTGGGGCTCTACAAGTCCCTGAGCTGTTCAGGTTTTCAGAGGCATCAAACGTGTGTTGGATTTTGATTTCCAGTGAAATTATTCAGTCTTTTCATCCGCTTTCTCCCGTTGTTTTTTTCTTGAATTCATTTCAGGGCTGTAATCGTCAGAATTACCAGTAGTTCCCTGTTTGGTGTATTATTTTGACATTGTTGGCCAACATGGTGACAATGATGATCGCAAAAAGGTAATGTAACTGGAAGAATAACAAGACACACTAACAATAGCTGCCAATAGCAAACACGCTTTTTTTCCTACTGGTTTAACCAGCAGACAAACCGTCGCATATAAAAGCTCAAACAAGCTGTTTTCATTCCATCTCAAGCAACGTAGTTTATTACTTATCTCTAGCTCTGTCGTTAAATTTTCCCTCCCTCCCTCCCTGTGGCGTACGAGGTTGGTCATGTAAATCTTGCATGGTAAAAACAAAGGGTCCACTTGCTGTGCGGTGCAGGCGGCCAAGTCTGCGCCGTGCGATCTTCCCTCAAGGCTTGCTTTTTTTTCTTTCTGGGTACTTCCCAAAACAAATTGGATAGGGGTGTGCGGCACCGCTTCCCAAAACCCATACCCTTAAAATCGCCAATTTCCCTACCGCCATTTATAAACTGACTCAAAAAGTTAACTACCTTACTTAAAAAACATAATTTGTGAAGGGGTTTTGTGTTGCTGGTGTCTTATCTAGCCTGCGTAGCAGGCGGTTTTTAAAATAGGTGGAGAGGAAGGGCAACGCGCGGCTCAAAAGGGAAGGGGGACATGATGAAGAATTTAGCTTCTTGTAAAAAGAAAAAGCGAATTAAAGACTAGAGCCGCAACAAGCGACACCCTATTTTTATCCACAAAACAAGAAAAGCATGGCTGCGGCAAAGTGGCTGTAATTCGATACCCTATTATATGGCCAAAACGTCCTCCAAAAACCATTACCCTTTTGGTCGGCGCGCACCATCTCCATTACACGCCATCACACATCGTCAGTTTTTTGAACAAAGACAGAGAGTTTTTAAAAAAATGAAGTTATCATTTTAAATCGGAGATTATACAGAAAACTGGGGTTTCACGGCTGTTTCGTGTGTTTGGATCACCGGCATTTTACTCATTCCGTAGGATGTGGAATGAGAGAGATCAGCACGGGGAAAAAACTGAAATCTCTTTCAAAATTTATATCGCGAGTTAAGAGACTTCAAATTGAAGTAACAAAAATTAACTTTCCAATTTTCATTTCTTTGCATAAGAAAAGAAAAAGAAAGCAGATTCCCTTCTGGGTGGCTTGCATCAAAGAATCTTCACTGCGTGAGCACTGAACTATTTGACGTCTAAAAGGGATTCGAAAAGATACAGTGATAACGAATGTTATTCGTGTGGTTGGGTGAAGTCTAGAAGACAACTTTTCGCTGCGGGAAAAACAATTACTGTTTTGTTTGCTTTTGTAAAGAGACTAACTTCAATTATTGCGTAAGACCAAACCGTACATTTAGGGGAATAATCACGTTGAGAAAGAAAGGACAAACCACGCGGAGAGGGCAAAATGCAATGCCGCTCAGACGGAATAATGATGCTTGAGTAGAGTGTATCTGGAAAATATTACGGTTGTTGCGTAAGATAGTATGAAGGATGGTTTACAATTTTTGCTAATTTTGTGCAAAGATTTTTGTGTCAATTTTCAGAGAAGAAGTGGAGAAGACCTGCCAAAATGCGATTTCAGAAAAGGTGCCATTGAAGCTGTCAATAACATGCCTCACGAAGTTCTTAATAAAAAGATGTATTGCGCAGTTTCTTTTTCCGGTGTGATGTTTTTTCTGATTTCATAAGAATGAGACCAAAGCATGCATACCGACTCTATGGGCAGGTTGTTCAGTTAATCAAAGTTTAGATGATGTTTACAAACCATGGTCTAGAATCTATTTCATGTCTGGTACTCCAGGATATGTAACCTTATTTTCCCTACTAAATGCAAAGAGGTCATGTAGCTCCCCCTACTACAGTATTCATTCCTTATGAATCAACCCCACACTTCAACTACGGTCTATGTTAGATTGTGTTACTGAAACCCGGACAACAGTCCTTTGTGTGTATTTTTTTTGGGGTAAGTTCGCTCTTTTGGCCTTGAACCATGTCTCAAATATACCAATAGTTTGATTACTACGTATGCATCAACCCAACCAACAGAAAACGTGTTGGTTCCGAAATAATGCATAGTGTATGAACGCAAAACAAAAGATTGTGCCGGGTCGTGGACCTTCCAACATAATCTTAACATCTTTTTTGCTTCTTTGATGTTTGCCAGGCTTCATAACCGTATCCCCTCTATTAACTATGGTTTAGACTGCCGATTGAACAATCCACCCTGTAGATCGGTGTTATACATAAAACATCTCATCTAAGGGTGAGTTTATTAGAGAAATAGAAATTAAATTTCAGTTTTTACGGTGTTGTGGCACAATCGTTTGGGGGCAAGATTTGTGCCGTGGCAGGTTTATTTCTGCGTAATGTCGTAGGTGCTTATTATATACCCAAGCCAAATAGGAGGAGCTCTAGGAGTATTGTAACGATGGTACTTGTCTGGAAGTTATAAATTTGTGAGGGTAACTTGAAGTATATATCTATATAAGACAGTCGGAACCAAGGAGAACGAAGCATATCGATAACACCACCAGCCACGGGGTCCAATTATACCTCCGCCCTTTGTTTCGGGGCGGCTGAGTACATGATAAATGCCGTCTGATAATGTCCCGTGTCGGCTTGAGAGCTAAATATTTGGCCTTGAAGGCGAAACGTTCCATGGGCACGATGATGAAATTTTGAAGACAATCTCGGCACAGGAACCTATCACCAGCATACCGCAGGCAGCCCCAAAGATGTTTATATTAACCCTGACATTAATTTTCATATTGCACTTACTGCTCGCAAAAAGCTAGACTCTTAAAACAAGGTCATTTTTCTTCCAAGTAAAACAAAAACTCTCACGCTGGCTTTTTTCCCGCAGACTATTCGCTTCTTTTTCAGTGGAAATCAAAGAGGAGGACATTCTCGAGACAAACGGGGTTTGGTTATTGCGCGAAAACGTGACGTAAACGGACCAACGAAATCGCGCGAAAATTAAGAGTAAAGTATAATGGAACATTTTTATCCCGCTATGAGACTTTGGCGCAGGGAATCACGGTAGTTGTATAAAAGAAAATCAAACTGAAAGAAACTGATGAAGGCACAAAATGCCATGGAAAAACAAAGCTGTGTCAACCAACTAAGGCGACCACGCCTTAGAAGCCAAATAAAATAAGATTTACTTGTTAAAAACCAGGAAGAATTCCTAATTGAACACCATTTGCTCTCCACTGCCGAAGAAAATAACGGCGTCTAGGGTGAGAGCGAAACCTCCTAAAGAAAGATAGGTAAGTAAAACGGCACCACGAGCCTTTCACACTCGCCAAAAGACCAATAGCGCTAGGAGCGCACAGAATGAAAGCGAAAGTCATTTCGCCGAGACCAATGCAGTATTTCAAGACAAAAAAAACAGAGATAGGCGAAAACCCCGGGAACAACGGTAAGTTGATCAGAACTAAAACCAAACAGCAAATGGCGAAGAGAAATAGATCATGATCCAGTGGAGCTGCGAGAAAGAAATGGGACTGGATCAACTGAGTCAATACCCTTCTTGCCAAGAGTACATGAAAAGAGAGGTGCCCCGCTGATTCTGTCGGACTATTACGTAACCGAAAGACGACAACGCTAGCCGTATACAAGACCCCATGAGCTATCTTTCACGAGAGATCGATAACCACTCGGTCAAGGGGCATATAAAAAAGTTAAGATCACGTGGCAGGCCAATAGAGACTACCAAAAGACTGGCTAAATTTCTCCACACAGAGGCACCACAGCATCAATCTCTAGAAGACGGAGGAAAACCAGCTTGCAAGTGATTCAAGACAGCAAAGCGCGAGAATTTGAACGAATGCTATAGGTTGGAGCTCCGGAAGAAGCATCACAGGAGCCTCCAAGAGACCTCCAGGGGTCAAAGACAGCTTTATAAAAAGGATAATTTGGTTTTATCAACTGAGTTGATAATGTGAATTAGCCACCGTAAAGAGATTCGAAAGCTGACGTTTCGAGCGCTAGCCCTTCGTCGGAGCGAATCGAGGAATTGTGGGTTGTGTGTGGTTTATATAGCGAAATATGCAGCTACGCTATTGGTTGGTGCCTGGCAACGTGAAAAAACAACAGAATAAATTAGTTGAATGAAAAGCGTTCGTTGATACCGTGAGGATTAACAGTGCCGATTTGAAAAATAAATTTTTGTTCTAGAGTTTTGCGGCTTTCTGTGCCTCCTTGATGTAGGGAGAGGCCACAGACCGCCATATGTTGCTTCGAATGATTCGGCAGATTAAAGTGTCTAGCGACCGGTTTAGATGCGTTTTTGTCGTCTTTCTCAACGTCGCGAAGATGTTCTCGGAATCGGTCGCCTAGTCGTCTACCTGTTTCGCCGATATATAACTTTTTGCAGAGAGTGCAAGTTATACAGTAGATGACATTGGCTGAGGTACAGGTAAAATGATCAGTGATTTTAATGGATCGCTTGGGCCCCGACAATTTCTCAACGTTACAAATGAAAGGACATGTTTTGCATCGTGCGCGTGCACATTTAAAAGTACCGGGTTGTTCACATCGTTTGGAAAGAACTTCTGACTAAAAAGTTACCTATGTTTTTGTCGCGTTTAAATGAAATTAATGGCGGTTGCGAAAAGATTCTACCAGTATCGGGATCATTTTGAAGTAATTTAAAGTTTTTGAGAATGATGGATTTTACTGCGTGATTGTGAGGGTGAAATGTGAGAGTGAATGGAATTCTATTATTATTCTCCTTCTTAGACGTTTGTAGTGCTGACTGCCGATCGATTTGTTGGGCGCGATGATGGCCTGCTTGAACAACAGAGGCAGGATAGCCACGTTTGTCGAAAAACTCGCACATTTCCTCTGATTTTAAGGAAAAATCAGAGTCCTCACTACAAAGGCGGCGAAGTCTAAGAAACTGAGAATAAGGAATAAGGAATGGAATAGAATTCCATTCACTCTCACATTTCACCCTCACAATCACGCAGTAAAATCCATCATTCTCAAAAACTTTAAATTACTTCAAAATGATCCCGATACTGGTAGAATCTTTTCGCAACCGCCATTAATTTCATTTAAACGCGACAAAAACATAGGTAACTTTTTAGTCAGAAGTTCTTTCCAAACGAGTGAACAACCCGGTACTTTTAAATGTGCACGCGCACGATGCAAAACATGTCCTTTCATTTGTAACGTTGAGAAATTGTCGGGGCCCAAGCGATCCATTAAAATCACTGATCATTTTACCTGTACCTCAGCCAATGTCATCTACTGTATAACTTGCACTCTCTGCAAAAAGTTATATATCGACGAAACAGGTAGACGACTAGGCCACCGATTCCGAGAACATCTTCGCGACGTTGAGAAAGACGACAAAAACGCATCTAAACCGGTCGCTAGACACTTTAATCTGCCGAATCATTCGAAGCAACATATGGCGGTCTGTGGCCTCTCCCTACATCAAGGAGGAACAGAAAGCCGCAAAACTCTAGAACAAAAATTTATTTTTCAAATCGGCACTGTTAATCCTCACGGTATCAACGAACGCTTTTCATTCAACTAATTTATTCTGTTGTTTTTTCACGTTGCCAGGCACCAACCAATAGCGTAGCTCCATATTTCGCTATATAAACCACACACAACCCACAATTCCTCGATTCGCTCCGACGAAGGGCTAGCGCTCGAAACGTCAGCTTTCGAATCTCTTTACGGTGGCTAATTCACATTATCAACTCAGTTGATAAAACCAAATTATCCTGTAATACTCCCACCGACGCAGCACCATAGTTTCTGTAAAAACTTACCCCCTCTACTCGTTTATAAAAAGGAGGCAATAGCGCTAAGGAGAAAAGGGAAAGGGACTCAAGAATGGTCGGAAGGTCAATACCAAAACCACCGAAAAGCCAATAAGTCAGTAATGAGCCACCCGGCACCGTGTGAATCCTGGGAGCGCCTTCACCCACTGCACCAAAGGGCTTGAACTTTGAATTTGAAAGAGACAACAGAGAAGCCGCTAGAATATTTCTTTTGAACTACAACATTTCGTCGAACTAAGTCTTTTTTACCAGCCCAAAAGAAATTATTTACAAGTGAGTCAAGCTTCTTGAGTACCCAACTGGGCATATATATACAAGAGAAGCAACATACCAAATGCGGGAGAGGGCCAAGGCATTGGCAACAATGGCACTGCTACTATACGATAGTGAGCGCATTCTACAAGAAGTCAAGCATTTCCAAATAGCATTGATACGAGGATTCCAGTTGACAGACGGACCCATCAAAGCCCATCTTGTCAAGTGTAGCAAACAAAAATCATCACTCAACTCGATCAAACGCTTTCTCCTGGTCGGCTCTATGCATTTTGCCCTTCCTATCGAGGCGGAAGCGAGGCACGTCTGATACCGACAGCTCCACACAACACTTGTGGGAGCTGTTGGCTGAGAACCGCGCGGCAGTTCTCCCACGACATGCGCTGAAAAGGTGGATCAGCCTTAATTGCCTCATTTAAGGCTGATCCACCTTCTCAGCACATGTCGTGGGAGAACTGCCGCGCGGTTCTCAGCCAACAGCTCCCATAAGTTTTGTGTGGAGCTGTCGGTGAGGGTAGCATCCCAAACCAAACGTGATCTTTATAGTAGGCTCGATTACCAGCCGCTGTTTAGGAAAGGAGCCCGCCCTCCTACCTCCAACTGGGAGGAAAGTAGACCGGACGGGACGGGACGATATGGACGAAATAGTGTTTTCTTCACTAATTGCCGTCAATGGAATGTTGACAAGTCACTGTGACAATCTGTTAACACATAGGCTCCCACCACATAGGCTCCCACCCAGGCTCCCAGCGAGGTCGGAAAAAAAAATTCGCCGAGCGACTCCCTCCTCACCAGACCGCTCTCGGCTCGTCCCGCTCGCCCTAGACTACACTCGTCTATCTCGCCCTAAGCCTGTTCGCAGGCTAGTCCCGGGAGGCTAGTTAACACATCATTATCATCTTATATACTATCCTTGTTTCGACACGCAATTTCGTCTATTGTTATGAAGTATGGGCGCACGTTTTAAGTTCGCGTGCAGCGAATTTTCAACCATTTAAGCTCAAATTTGGGGAGATTGAGAATGTTCCTATATAATGTAGCTCAAAAACCGTGGCGGCGTTTCTGGCGTTTCCTGTTCTCTCTAGAGTAAAGATCAGTTTATAATACACAAATAAAAAACCAGGGAAGACATCAAAATTCGCCGAAATGTTTGTCTATTCCTTTTGATCACTTCCGACTGTATAAGAACTGAATATTGTAAGCCATGTACTTTTGCAAAACGTGTGTGAGTTCTACTTTCTGCCCGACTTTGCTGATGAGACCTAACAAGGCCGAAATAGCTGTCCATGGCTGCCACTGCCCGGATGATATGGGTGTGCCCATGCCTTAGGAACTGGCCAGACCTTGGGTTCGAGTGTGTCACTTGCTTTTACTGTTGTCCTGTCAGAAAACATTGAGGGAAAGTTCTAAACAATTCATCGGCAACTTTTATTTCTGAGAAATCACCTTAAAAAGGTAACTGCGTTTTTGGTGGGTTGGAGGGGAGGGGGTGGTGCGTGGGTAGACTCAGTACATTAGGCTGCCCTACCCTGGCCATATCCCATATCCCGTGGACAGCACAATAATTTGTTGACAGGAGAGGTTACTCAGCCCTTAGAAACGCGCGCTTTGTCCAATATGGCGTCTTGTCAACATACAGAACTTAGCTGAAAAACAAAGTTGTGATAACGTTATAAAAGTCAGATTGTGGTCGAATATGGAACAGCCAGGGTCAGGCACAAGTGAAGCAGATTTAAAGAAGTCTAGTGGAAAAGCTCGAAATGGGCTGCAATCTGCTGGAACAAGTGCCCGCGGTAAGTACTTTCATCAGAGGAGCCCAAGTACGTACACTAAAGATTGTACAGGGTAGATCACTGCAATTCATCCTTAGCTTGTTAATAGCTCACAGAGGCTCTTTTTATACCCATGGCTCTTAAGATCTCCTTTTAATTTTCAGACGAGGTTTGTCATAATGATGTTTAAGGCAACCCTTTAGCTAGTACAATTTTGAAGTTCTTTGTATAACTTATATTATTACTCAGTGTGTCAGTGATGAAGAACGTAGATTTGCGCTAGAGCATGGCGAGCGTTCTCGTTTATGTTCATTAAAGCTGTTCTTCATTCTTGATCCTTACTCAAATTTAGACCACAAACAGATCAGTCCAGTGTTGGTAGCATTTGAACAAGAACTTTCCAGATTTATCAAATACATAAAGAAGAAATCAGAGCCTGAATTGAAGATCAAGAAGAATGACGAAGAACCTCTCGCTCGTGGGTATGAATACTACATCAGTGATTAGGCTTTATGTGAACAAGCATCTTCTAAATAGCATAAATAGGCCATATTCGTATTCTCGGTATTGGACTGGAACTAGCTTGCAATGGAGGCTCGTGCGGGGGGAATATCATTAAAAAGAGTTGAATGTAATTTGTATTTGAAAAGACTGCCCCGCATCAGCCTCACTTGCAAGCTAGTTCCAGTCTGATACCGGGAATACGAATATGGCCTATTTTGCCAGAGGTTCCTCCTGTGTTTCAATTGAAAAATGATATTGTATTTAAATTATGTAATCATTTATTGTATAAAGAAGAAATTTATTCTCTGCTCATCCTCATTTTTATCCTTATCTTAATGTTTCGTACTTGATTAGTTCTAGATAGGAGATCCACATCAGGATTTTGCTCTTACCAATTCTTGTAAACCTGCATTGTTAAATAAAGATTTATGTATGTATACATGGTTTTTAATTTGTCTGTCTATTGTTCAAACTTTGATTAAAGGTCAAACACTTTGTTCTCTTTGTGGAACACTTATGAAACTCGTCTTCCACAATCTTATTACCAAGAGAAGCTGTTGAATACTGGAGACTTCCTGTTCTCTGTCAAGGTACATACATGTACTTATAATGTAATTTTTTACATCATATTACATCATTTTGCATGGAGTATCTGCAGGGCTGTCATTAAGTTTCGAGTCATCTGTAGCCTTGTTCTCCACACCTGTAGCAAATTTGACATGTGGTTGGATTCTATCAAAAACAGGCAATTTCCCCCATAGCATCAGGAGAAACTCAAGCAATTACTCAGCTGTAACGGTTGTTACAGGTTAGGTCCTTAAAGGGCTCAGTCACGGCATTTTGAGTTATTTTGAGCATCGAAAAAATTACCGTTAAATTGAAGGAAACCTGAAAATAACACTTTATAAAGATAGAAAAACATCAAAGAGATAATTAATAAACCATAAAGGAACAAGGATGCTTTAGGATGGAGAAGATTGACACGGATTGCAAACAACGAATTTGAAAAGTTTAGCTAAACTTTTCAAACCGTTTAAGCATGACTTAGCCCCTTTAATGACAGCCCTGTACATGTACAGTTTGCTGGTTTTCATATTCTGTTCCATAATGTATTGGACACAAATACTTAATTTAGGTCTTCAAGGATAATTGTATGGAGATGACAGTGCAAAACAGTTCCCTATTGTTGTTCCTTACTTGCAGTTGTGGTTTTTTGTGGGGGTCAAGACTGATACACTGTAGTTTAAAGCTGATTTCCAGTCCGTACTGCGCAGTCTCAGCGCTGTAATGTTTGTGAGTCTCACAAACATTTGAGGCAAATCGATGTTATTCGTTACGAACTTTGTTGAGGCGCATTTAAATTCTTTTTCCAACAGTTTCCTTGAGTTTTACAGCTTTGAAGTTTTTTCATCAAGTGATATCAGAAAGAATGAAGCATAAAGCTTTGCATAGAAAAATGGCAGTTGACATGAAACTTTGTCTACACTTCATGTAAGTAGATCCAAAATGCTACATTTTGTGACGTCTTGCATGAAACAAAACAAAAGTCATAAACAAACTCTCGAGAGTGCGCAGAACGTACTGGAAATCATCTTTAACATTAGAATCACTATTGAGAATGTGCACATCCACAAAATATCTTTCTCCACCTGTACTTGAGACAGTTGTAAATTGGAAATTGAGCTTACAGTAAGCTGGTATTGAAAGACTAGTTTTTTAGGAAGCTGAAACTAAAGGGGTCATATCCATAATAATGGTACCCAGATGTCAATGTTCCAAATGGATCTGTGGGTTGGGTGGTTACATTCAGGCTTGGACATTATTCACAGGGTATACTCTAAAACAGACACAAATTGATAATAATAATAACTTCAGATTTGTCTTCCTCATTCATTTTTCATTTTTTACCAACCTGAAGGAATACAAACTTGCACAGTTCCACTGCTATGGAAGATACCTGACAAATCATGTTCAAAGAAGCCTCACTCTGGGAGAAGCCGGAGAGCTGGACGCAGACACTTTTTACAAGATACATTTACCAAATGGTTTTAGTGACATGGTTTCTGCTACAATGGTGGTAGGTGTACAGCCAGATGTATAAAATTGATACTGGCAAATTTTATGCCAAGGAGTAAACCCTGCAATGGACTAGCAATGATGCCATCCAGAGGGAGATGAAATACATGTACTTCCACGTGTACATGTACATTAAGTGGCTAATTAATGCATAGTTGAATGGTTAGTTAGAATGGCCTTCATAGCATTTTAGAACTTTGTACCAACATTCTAACTGCAAACAAGTTTTGTCCAGTGGCTCCAGTGGCTCATTCTTATGTTTTGCCCTTGACTAACAGTCTAATGGCATTAGAACTAATTCTACCCAAGGGTTTATGAAAGTGATCTGGAGCCATAGAATGGCCAAGAAAAAAATCTAACATCTGACCGGCATGAGTGTTGGCAATTGGTGCCATGCATGCTGTACAAATAACAATGTGATATAGTGACTAATTGGACATTCTGCTGTGAACAGCCTGTGATCATGTTCTTTGTTACATTGTATTACAAAAAGGTTAATAATTAACAATTATTGCATAATGTAGTAGACCGTGTTTAGAGCGGACACCCTGTATTAAGCGGTAAGTGTCCCAAAAGTGTCCTCTCAATACAGGCTTCACTGTAAATCGCTACATAAAATTTAGTTGTCAGTGAGACAAGCTTAATTAGCTACATGTAAGAGAAAGGTTCCTTCACTGATCATTTTAAAGGAGATGAGCTGTCTGTCTTTACTAGGTTGCCGTAGGGTGTCAAACTAACATCTACCAATCCTACTCAATAACAAATCTTATTGTCTCATTTCATTTCATTGCTGAACTTTTTAAACTAGATGATCAATAAATAAAAATTTAAATCCATCTGCAAAATAGTATAGTAATCACCTATCACAACAGATACTAAATATGGCTGTACATTTAATTATAAAAGTTTATTTGTTAAATTTTCAGACCAAACTGGTATTAATATAATATTTGCTATTATTATGAGCCCCTGCTACCAGTAGAACAGTATTGTCAGGACGTATTCAGTATTTGAATCAGGGTCGGCCAGGGGGGTAGTGGTATACCAGTATACCCGAAAAAAATTCGCCAAAATACCCCAAAATACCCGAAATTCATCCAAATATACCCAAAATTAATGGAAGCATTGTATTGGCTCATTTCTATTGCAAGGTATGTTTTTAAGTCTCCAAGTATTTGCTTTTGAGCGACAAAATATGACGTTTGCTGTAAATGAGTTGCTAACTTGCATTCTAAATTGTGACGCTGGGCCCGGCTATGATTAGAACTGTTTGCAAGTACAGTAGATAGATTCTTGTCACGGGTATCATATTTGCCATCGTGCGTTTTTCTACGGAGACGCTGTAGCTTTGCTTCGAGAAAGGTATGCACTTGTCTAGAGAAATTCTTATGTTTCTTGTAGCTATCTGATCAAGCTTATGTTTCTGGAGCTCGATGTATAGGTTTAGTCCTTCTTTGATTATTCTGGTACCACAGGATTCAAATATAGCTCTTTCCGTGCAAGTCTGTGGACTGTGTTGCATGTTGTATGTGCCATTGTTCGGCTTAGTTCAGGCAAGATCATGGTTTCGATCCTCCATGTGGATCTCATCAATTTCCGGTATTTCTAAACTACTCTGTACGTCTGAAGTTGCTAGCGCAACTCGTACATAAGACATTCTGCGGCTTGGCATAGTCTTCTCGTGGTGTGTTTATAACCCTTGTTGCGGATCGAAAATCCGGGCTTTTATTGGCTATAACAGCTAGCCAATGGCGTAATGTACTTTTCGATCCTTACTTTTTTGAAGCTCGACCTCGACCTCGTTACTTCGTGTTTCTTTGACAGCATTTTTCTAGATTTCTGATGCACTCGATGGCTGATCTACAGTATGGAGAGTCTATAGAGCTGACTTGATATAAACGCACATGTTTGTTTTGCAAACCCCTTCTTAAAATGGAATTGATGCTATATGTTGAGTGCGTAACTTTTGCTTTATGCTCCTTGAAGTTGGTTGAGTGCTGGTATGTCTCGCACGATCTAGAACGGGGCTCTGTCAAAACAATTATAGCAATGATGGTAAATAAAATAGACAGGCCAAACACGACTTTTAGGGTTCGTGGCATTTCAACATTTGCTGTTTATTATTCGGTCTTTCGACCTTTCTGTTGCTTCACTCTTGTTTATGAAGGGCATTTCGTATTGTGTTATAAGGAGAAAAACTAGAGCCAAACAATTCAAAGAAAGTGATATACCGAATACCCGTATAATTTTAAGCTTCAACATACCGTATACCCGATTTAAAAAGCCCCTGTATACCATATACCCAAAAACCCTGACCGACCCTGTTGAATAATATACTCATGGACATGTATGATATTGAAGTGTAAGAGTCATGTAATGTCATTTTATCACCATTGATACATGTATAACCTGCCCCCTCCCCCCCCAACTTCTAGTCCCCTTTAAGAAGTGTTTACCACTCTATCTGAAGTTCGTGTTTGTTCTAAATCCTGACTACAGTTGAGGTCAGCTCTTGGTGAAGCTATTTGCTTTTATCATGTTAACACTGCTGAGGACCCTAAACTGCAGGTTAGTAAATATATCAAGTCTAATTTATAAGGTGTATGTGTCATTTTTGCTAGGACATGTACTTGTATTTTGCAAATAAATTATTATTTACTTAATGTTTTAAAATACAGCAAGCACTGCACATATTTTGTAAGCATTTTCCTCACTTGATGCAATTACAATTTGTAATTTATTAAAATATATCATAATAATTTTAATTGGTTGTTATAGGTATATTTAACAATTAGACTATGAACCCAAGTTTTCTACGAACAGATAGTAAACAAGGCGCAGCCGAGTTGACTATCACTCGTAGAAAACGAGGGCGAGTAGTCTAATTGTTTTAGTATAAATTTACTGCAGTCTCATTGCATAAAAAGAAAAAAAAGTCAAGTAACATGTAGAAAAGAACTGTTTTATTATGTTACATCAGGTTCAAACGTGATGCGCGATGTGCACTGATGCCTAACTGTTGACTATCAGCAGATAGTCAACAGTAATATAGCCAATCAAATTCACGGATTCACAATAGACTATGGTAAATTTATACTAATAAACAATAGCCTCCATTTGGCACAAAAATGTGCTGGGATATTTGTCCACGGACATTATCAGTTCCAATAAGGGAACAATCTTGCAAGAGGGTAGCTCAAGCTTTGAGCTCTGAGGAACAGATAATGTCCAAGGACACATATCCAAGCATTATTGTCACCCAAGTGGAGGTTATTCTGTTCATTATCCTTCAGATCTGTATTGCATTTAGCATGCAGCTTTGAAAATTTGGGAATATTCTTGGATATTCCCCAGTGGCATGTTTAGACGAATCATGCACAAGCGAAAATATTTGATGGATTATAAAGAAGGATTGATATTATCAAACTTTATTAAATAAATTAATACAGAGTTTCTAATAATAATTTTATTTTTTTTTACGTGTACATGATCCCATCAGCTTTACCTTAAATTTTTCTATGATTGTGCCTAAATTAATGTCAGTAGCTAAATAATAATTATTAAGTTGTTTCATTGCCTTTCCCCCTTCACCACCAGAATCCTGATGTAGTGTGTCATTGTGTGGCCGCTTTAAAAGTTCTACGCTTGACAACTCAGACATCTCTTCACAAAGAAGAATTGAGCTGGCTGGTCTTCAATGGTAAGCAATATGCTAATATTGCCTATTCAATGTTCAAACCATATGGACATTAATTTTGACTACTAGCTAATACTAATAGTAATTTAAGGGGCACTGCCTCAACAATTTTACTCAATTATTTGTCATACTGGTGAAAAATATTATGACCAAGTACTTTGCTTGTGTTTGAAATGTTCTTCGTATCCCCTTCACTCCTCTTAAGGGAGCAAAGGGCATCCACACAAGTGAACAGACTTCCCAGTAATCTTAATACTGAGCTTTGAATTCCATTTCATGCCATCTGCCACTGCAGTTCTTGTTCAGCTGACCTTCTCCAGTTGTTTTTATGCCTTATCCACATTCCAGGAGAAGGCCGACCTGGCCACACTACATGTACATGTATCATGCGGTTTTCTTCTCATTGAAATGTTCTTTCTCAGTACTGTACTGTACATACAGAGTATGAGCGTATTTTATTTTCATTATTATACATGTATTTTTCTTTTCAGGCACTGTGCACATTTACTCAATCTGCAGACATTTGATGGCTAGTGGACATAGTAGCAAGGTAACAGGTCATCAGCTTTCTTATTCCACAAATATAGATATTGTACACAAATGGGTCATTGACCAACTGTGAGGTTAAGGTGGCTGGATATTGGCCAAGTTTTTTCTTTGTGTGTGTGTGTTAACTTGCAAAAAAAGAACAAGGGTTAATACAGGGATAAAAAAAAACACCCATCTGCTCGTCCAGGACAAGTACATTTTCCTCTTAGGCAAGTAAGTTTCTCCCCTCATTTGCCCCACAGGCAAGAGCCAAGGCAAGCCATCCACCGGCAATCAATTTTTGATAATGATTTTGAAATACAAAAATTTTCTGGCGAATGGAAAGTTTTTACAGTAGATGGATCTTGACAAAAATTACAAATTACAGCATTGAATGCATTTTGTTGTTTGCATGGCACAGTTCAGAAATGGGTATCTAGCATCTGATCAAAATCTGACCCACGCTAAAATGTGGTGAAAATGCAAGTAGCCAATCACAAACCAATGTTTGGTCCATCTTCTCTACTCACAGATTGACAAATTAATATTCTTAAAAACCTATTTATTCAAGGATCCTTCGACATCCTAAAAATGTTAATGTTCATCAAACAGTCTCTAACTGTATACAATTTACATACTAGCAGTAATCAAAGATTAGGAGTGCGTTCTGCGGCGCCTGTGATAATAGTTCTCTGTTGCTGAAATCATTACCTCTATGTGAACAACTAAAGTTTTGCGAACAGATGTGACGTACTGGCAAAATCCACTATTATTGTGGATTATTTGATTTCTTTGCTCTATGGTTAGAAAGCGACATCCCATCTACTCAAATTTCAGGTGAACTCCGGTGAACTACGATATGACCTTTCATGACAAGTTGCGTGACGGCTCTAGTTTCTAATCAGTAAACTCACAAGTATCATGGAACATTAACCTTTCAAATTCATCTTAAACATTCACAAGAAATTGAGTCCGGAACATCTATAAATTTACATTTGTTTGAATCGTCGAAAAAATTAGCATTCCCGTGTATTTTTTCTTCTAGGATCAACAAAAATCTCGGATTACAAAGTCACGCCAAACTTACGCTTCGCTAATTTCTATAAAACCCTGAATTCGAAGCGATATAACTCTTCAACGTGAAAAGCTACCACACATCGGCTCCAGTAAAATCTGTTCGTTAACAATCCAGCTTTATCGTGTTAAAATTTCAGCGAAATCGAACAAAACCAGAGTTAAGTACATGTATATTTTTTTCTCTGACCCCACTTGACCTTGTTGACACAAGAAATTACGAAGCATAACAAGAGCTGACGTTTCGGTAAAGAAAAAAACTAAAAATATGGCCTGAAAGCAGCAACTTGAATGGGAACATCTTTTTCGAACTTTTCTTAGTTGATTTAGACGAAAAAATGACCTTGACGGGCTACAGAAGACAACAAAACCAAAAACAGAGCGAGACAATGATAATTTATTCAAATTACTCACCGCATGGCGAACATCACGTACAAGGGGAAAAAGCTTTCTTCTGGATATTTCAGCCTTCGTTCACAGCAGATTCTCAACGAAGAAAAACAACACCCAACACAAACGTTCAAACAACAGGCAGAAAAGAGCACAGGTACAGGCATGACGTAATCGATATACAGGACAACGAGGCCAAACGCTACACGTGTTATTTTCTCTTGCACGTGAGCTTGCACGTGTTATTTTCACTTGCACGCGTATATGAGGCCCAAAGCCCCTGAAAAAACTTATAGGGGCGGCCAAATTGCAGACAAAAAATCTCGATTTCTCACGCCTGCAAACCAAATTAGGATGCGTTCTCTTGTTCCTCGAGAACGCAATTACTTTAACAGGGCTTGACCTTCAGGAAAATACCTTGGAGTCAGCTGGCCCCCTAAGTTTTCAGATTTACATGTAGTCACTGGCAAAATTAAAAGTATTTTAACCAGTGAAAAACATGGAATGTTAGTCGCCAGTGAAAAAATTTGGGCACATTGGTGACCCTAGCAGTCACAACCTCGAGCTCTGATTTGTACACACTACATACCAGTGTTACAACCACCCCCACCCCCCACTCCCTAAAGAAAATATAATAAAGTTCAGTGCCACATGATTTTTCTTGGAAAGTGTAGAAATCTACTGGCCGGGTTGATCAATCGTGTACAGTTTAACAAACTCAGCCTTTTGCATTTTATGTGATATGTTTTTTGTTTTGTTAGGCCTTGGAATTCCTTCTCTGGGCCTGCATGTGTTTGGAGTCCTCCATCCCTCTCCTCACTGTCAAATACTTGACCTGGCGCAGCACTTTATACACAGCAGTATGTCAATGTTACTTTGACCTTAAAGTTCCGATACATGCTGAGTCATTTGCAAAGAGAGGCCTGACCAAGGTGAATGAGCTGAGTGATATTGAGAAGATGAGCACATCAGAAGCAACTCCTGAGACTGACGCTGCATTTCGACAGGCTAAGACCAAGATGCAGGTCATGATATTCAAAAGGGTGGTGTTTGAGACTCGTAAGAGACCCAAGGGTCTGCTGAGGCCGAAAACTAAACCCAACCTCAAGGATTTTGCTCATGTGAGTAGTAAATGGAATAGGAAATGATTATACTGTAGAGGATGTACAGGTACTTGTAAATTGTCTCAAGAATGCTTACAACACTATAGCCCAGGCAAGGCTTAAACGAGAGTCAGGCACACTAGAATTGCTCTCTTCTTAATATGTACTGGTACACATTAAAGCCAGTACAAAAGACCAAACAATTCACTGCCATTAATCAATAACTCCTAACAAAAGTCAAGTACAATGGTTATATTGCCTTGTGAACCTGTACACCAGGACACAATGCACTTAGCCATCAGATCACCATGACAGCAGCTCGTTTATGCCTGTCTTCTCTGCAGGATGGTCTCCCACCATGTAAGAATAGGACCCTTTGCAATAGCTTAACCTGCGATCAGGCGTCCTCTCTTTTTCGCGGCGGGAAGGTACGCCTGATACAATTACTTGACTATTTGTCTGTTGCTAGTCCAGAATCTGGACTTTTCTCTGATTGGTCAAGAAACAAAAAGGTAACTAGAACTAAGCCATGATTGGTTACCTGTGTGGCAGTGTGATTTCCGGTGAAAGAAATAGCGCGAGCTGATGGCGCCTGACGAGGCGAGTGACGAGCACGAGCTTTAAATGCTTCTCTTGAGAGTTTTGTTCACAAAACTCTCGAAGATGAACAAATATAATGCTTTCATAAAATCGTATGCCATGGGAGATATGTTTTGGCTGTGCAACCGGTGGAATTTGACAAGAGCATTATATATCAGTTAATTCCAAAAGCTTTGTTTCATTTGGGCAGTACAGCCAACGCCACATCAAAAACCACTGTTGCTTTTTGTTGGCTTACAAAAAGGAACGGTACCTTTACCAATTGACACACTAGACGCACAAGGATAGCATTTCCTGTTCTACTCCTGAAACTTACTCATTTACGAACGAAACAGGAGGATGCGTTATACAAAATTAACCATATTTTGCTCGGCCATATTGTACAAATACTGTGTGTAAATTCACGCTGTTCGTGCCTTGTGTAATTCCCGCCCACGAAGCGACTTCCGGTAATTCCGATTGATTCATTATCTGATGGCATCGCCGACATTCTCACTGACAGATATTTTAATTAGGGGGCAGCAGGCGAATAGTCAAGTAATTGTATCAGGCGTTCCTTCCCGCCACGAAAAAAAAGGACACCTGATTGCAGGTTAGCAATAGCTAAGTACTGTAGGTTGTATTCTTACCATGTCCCATGTGTCAATGCTGAAAGGTTTAAGTTCTGTAACTTACTAGATGTCGCTTTGATTTCAAATAGATTGTTTTGTAATCTTATGTTAGTTTTTAGCATTGGGAAGAAAATTTTTCTCTATGAATACTTTCTGTTTAAAGCTATGAATAAAGACCTTTATTCAGCTAGTATTTATTTTACTATTATAATTATTGAGATGTCATTTTTGGGTCCAGCGTATGTCATCTTCAGAAGAACATCATTTTGCACATATGTTTACACAGAAAAGATTACATTGTGAGTGACTTCACACATGTAATTTCAATCTTGCCCTATGCCTTGCATTTTCAGCATGCATGGCCACGAACACCCACTGAACGTCTTATGTCGGACATGCAAGGCACAGCTGCAAAATTTGTGGCAATATTAGAGGCTCTCAGTGAGACGCACAGACGCACACTTCACTGTGAAGCACCAGCTCCTGACGCAGAGGACACAGCCATAGATGTGTGTGCAGAGCTGTTTTTTGCAGGGATGGAAATTGTTGCAGGTGGTGGAGGGTCAAAACAGTCTCATGTGGTAAAAAATAAAGGTGTAATCCACCCTTCTGTCATGGAGCTACAGAACACTTCTCTTATGGAGCTTGTGGCCAAAGGTACAATGTACATGAGCACTGAACAGTATTCTTGATTTGAAGTTTCATACTTAAGAAGAATATACACAGACTGTAGTTATTACTGGTAAATAAGTTACATAAATAATTGCTTTGGGTATGTACAAGTTCTTCCAGTCAGTCTTATCGCCCTGTTCCTTCTTCCTTTCTCCTTTGCCTTTTACCCCTTCTATCTGCCCTACTTTCTCCGGCCTTCTCTCCCAATCATCCCCAGTCTTGTCATCATCATTATTGTTCAATGCTGTCATCTTCATCATCCTAAATAATTGTATCTGTTGTCATCATCATCGTTGTCACCATCAACCAAAGCATTACTGCATCAATATCTCACTGCTGCCATTTTGCAAAAACACAGTGCAATTTAGAGAAAGAAATGTAAATTAAAATAAATTATATTCTGACTCTCTTAAATTGATTTCTAGGTGAGAATGGAGTACCTCTCTCTGCTCTTGTCAAATTTGTTAAGTATGCCTTCAGCTATGAACAGTGGGAATCATTTGGAACCCTCATTGAGCCTGCACTTCAGCTTCTTCAGGAACAAAGTGACATAAACAGTTTGGTGGACATTAAAACTCTGCAGTTGATGTTGGCTTTGGAGCCATTTTACAATACTGTTAAGAAACCAAAGAAAACACCAGGTCATGCTGATGAAGGTGACACAGCTACCCATGCACATGGTGGGTGTATCAAAAAATGCTTTTAATCAGTAACTACAGATATGTTGGAGTAATGGTGGCCTCATTGTTAGGTTTTTTGATCAGTCACGATCAAGTAGTCTAGCTGGTTTTTTCCCTGACTGAGGACATTGTGTCGAGTGTGTTTTTAGGCAAGACACTTTACTCTGATCCAAAGTGTCTCTGCTCCCAGGAATATAAATGGATACTGGCAAATGTAATGCTGAGGGAAATTAACCCTTGCAATGGAGAAGCATCCCATCTTGAGGAGAGTAGAAATCCCCTGGTCACCTCATACTACAAACAGAACCAAGAAATGAGTGCCAGTCTGATGGCCCAGCTGGCTCATATGCAGATTTCACCTTACATTGTTAGCAACCTCTCTGTGACACTGCATAATCAGTTTACTACTCAATCATTTATTAATATCAGTTCTAGCAGTGTTATATTTTTTACATCAGTCATATTTGCTAGGTTGTACATAGTGATTTTAATTAATTTCCTTTTGTATTTATTTCGAGGGCCATTGGTTTATCAGTTTAATTACTGTCAAATGTTACCCTCTCCTAATACTACTAGTACTGCTGCTAATACTACTTACAGTTATTGCAGTTCTGCACAATCAAATTCCTAACAACAAATAATTTACTAATTCATTTAAGTAATTAGTTAAATTGTAAATTTAACTTGTAAATCGATGTTGCTGAAAAATAAATATTAGTAATTTTGGTGTATTGGCAAATAGTTTTTCCTATTTGTGAATTATGTACTTAGTGGACTAATAATTCACTAAAGTAATTCTACAATATATTATGTACATGTATATTGTAAATTGTCTTAAGCTTAGCTAAGATGTA
>JAHPZR010020493.1:70000-75000 GCA_019787425.1 Platygyra sinensis | reverse complement strand
GTATGAAACTTCAAATCAAGAATACTGTTCAGTGCTCATGTACATTGTACCTTTGGCCACAAGCTCCATAAGAGAAGTGTTCTGTAGCTCCATGACAGAAGGGTGGATTACACCTTTATTTTTTACCACATGAGACTGTTTTGACCCTCCACCACCTGCAACAATTTCCATCCCTGCAAAAAACAGCTCTGCACACACATCTATGGCTGTGTCCTCTGCGTCAGGAGCTGGTGCTTCACAGTGAAGTGTGCGTCTGTGCGTCTCACTGAGAGCCTCTAATATTGCCACAAATTTTGCAGCTGTGCCTTGCATGTCCGACATAAGACGTTCAGTGGGTGTTCGTGGCCATGCATGCTGAAAATGCAAGGCATAGGGCAAGATTGAAATTACATGTGTGAAGTCACTCACAATGTAATCTTTTCTGTGTAAACATATGTGCAAAATGATGTTCTTCTGAAGATGACATACGCTGGACCCAAAAATGACATCTCAATAATTATAATAGTAAAATAAATACTAGCTGAATAAAGGTCTTTATTCATAGCTTTAAACAGAAAGTATTCATAGAGAAAAATTTTCTTCCCAATGCTAAAAACTAACATAAGATTACAAAACAATCTATTTGAAATCAAAGCGACATCTAGTAAGTTACAGAACTTAAACCTTTCAGCATTGACACATGGGACATGGTAAGAATACAACCTACAGTACTTAGCTATTGCTAACCTGCAATCAGGTGTCCTTTTTTTTCGTGGCGGGAAGGAACGCCTGATACAATTACTTGACTATTCGCCTGCTGCCCCCTAATTAAAATATCTGTCAGTGAGAATGTCGGCGATGCCATCAGATAATGAATCAATCGGAATTACCGGAAGTCGCTTCGTGGGCGGGAATTACACAAGGCACGAACAGCGTGAATTTACACACAGTATTTGTACAATATGGCCGAGCAAAATATGGTTAATTTTGTATAACGCATCCTCCTGTTTCGTTCGTAAATGAGTAAGTTTCAGGAGTAGAACAGGAAATGCTATCCTTGTGCGTCTAGTGTGTCAATTGGTAAAGGTACCGTTCCTTTTTGTAAGCCAACAAAAAGCAACAGTGGTTTTTGATGTGGCGTTGGCTGTACTGCCCAAATGAAACAAAGCTTTTGGAATTAACTGATATATAATGCTCTTGTCAAATTCCACCGGTTGCACAGCCAAAACATATCTCCCATGGCATACGATTTTATGAAAGCATTATATTTGTTCATCTTCGAGAGTTTTGTGAACAAAACTCTCAAGAGAAGCATTTAAAGCTCGTGCTCGTCACTCGCCTCGTCAGGCGCCATCAGCTCGCGCTATTTCTTTCACCGGAAATCACACTGCCACACAGGTAACCAATCATGGCTTAGTTCTAGTTACCTTTTTGTTTCTTGACCAATCAGAGAAAAGTCCAGATTCTGGACTAGCAACAGACAAATAGTCAAGTAATTGTATCAGGCGTACCTTCCCGCCGCGAAAAAGAGAGGACGCCTGATCGCAGGTTAAGCTATTGCAAAGGGTCCTATTCTTACATGGTGGGAGACCATCCTGCAGAGAAGACAGGCATAAACGAGCTGCTGTCATGGTGATCTGATGGCTAAGTGCATTGTGTCCTGGTGTACAGGTTCACAAGGCAATATAACCATTGTACTTGACTTTTGTTAGGAGTTATTGATTAATGGCAGTGAATTGTTTGGTCTTTTGTACTGGCTTTAATGTGTACCAGTACATATTAAGAAGAGAGCAATTCTAGTGTGCCTGACTCTCGTTTAAGCCTTGCCTGGGCTATAGTGTTGTAAGCATTCTTGAGACAATTTACAAGTACCTGTACATCCTCTACAGTATAATCATTTCCTATTCCATTTACTACTCACATGAGCAAAATCCTTGAGGTTGGGTTTAGTTTTCGGCCTCAGCAGACCCTTGGGTCTCTTACGAGTCTCAAACACCACCCTTTTGAATATCATGACCTGCATCTTGGTCTTAGCCTGTCGAAATGCAGCGTCAGTCTCAGGAGTTGCTTCTGATGTGCTCATCTTCTCAATATCACTCAGCTCATTCACCTTGGTCAGGCCTCTCTTTGCAAATGACTCAGCATGTATCGGAACTTTAAGGTCAAAGTAACATTGACATACTGCTGTGTATAAAGTGCTGCGCCAGGTCAAGTATTTGACAGTGAGGAGAGGGATGGAGGACTCCAAACACATGCAGGCCCAGAGAAGGAATTCCAAGGCCTAACAAAACAAAAAACATATCACATAAAATGCAAAAGGCTGAGTTTGTTAAACTGTACACGATTGATCAACCCGGCCAGTAGATTTCTACACTTTCCAAGAAAAATCATGTGGCACTGAACTTTATTATATTTTCTTTAGGGAGTGGGGGGTGGGGGTGGTTGTAACACTGGTATGTAGTGTGTACAAATCAGAGCTCGAGGTTGTGACTGCTAGGGTCACCAATGTGCCCAAATTTTTTCACTGGCGACTAACATTCCATGTTTTTCACTGGTTAAAATACTTTTAATTTTGCCAGTGACTACATGTAAATCTGAAAACTTAGGGGGCCAGCTGACTCCAAGGTATTTTCCTGAAGGTCAAGCCCTGTTAAAGTAATTGCGTTCTCGAGGAACAAGAGAACGCATCCTAATTTGGTTTGCAGGCGTGAGAAATCGAGATTTTTTGTCTGCAATTTGGCCGCCCCTATAAGTTTTTTCAGGGGCTTTGGGCCTCATATACGCGTGCAAGTGAAAATAACACGTGCAAGCTCACGTGCAAGAGAAAATAACACGTGTAGCGTTTGGCCTCGTTGTCCTGTATATCGATTACGTCATGCCTGTACCTGTGCTCTTTTCTGCCTGTTGTTTGAACGTTTGTGTTGGGTGTTGTTTTTCTTCGTTGAGAATCTGCTGTGAACGAAGGCTGAAATATCCAGAAGAAAGCTTTTTCCCCTTGTACGTGATGTTCGCCATGCGGTGAGTAATTTGAATAAATTATCATTGTCTCGCTCTGTTTTTGGTTTTGTTGTCTTCTGTAGCCCGTCAAGGTCATTTTTTCGTCTAAATCAACTAAGAAAAGTTCGAAAAAGATGTTCCCATTCAAGTTGCTGCTTTCAGGCCATATTTTTAGTTTTTTTCTTTACCGAAACGTCAGCTCTTGTTATGCTTCGTAATTTCTTGTGTCAACAAGGTCAAGTGGGGTCAGAGAAAAAAATATACATGTACTTAACTCTGGTTTTGTTCGATTTCGCTGAAATTTTAACACGATAAAGCTGGATTGTTAACGAACAGATTTTACTGGAGCCGATGTGTGGTAGCTTTTCACGTTGAAGAGTTATATCGCTTCGAATTCAGGGTTTTATAGAAATTAGCGAAGCGTAAGTTTGGCGTGACTTTGTAATCCGAGATTTTTGTTGATCCTAGAAGAAAAAATACACGGGAATGCTAATTTTTTCGACGATTCAAACAAATGTAAATTTATAGATGTTCCGGACTCAATTTCTTGTGAATGTTTAAGATGAATTTGAAAGGTTAATGTTCCATGATACTTGTGAGTTTACTGATTAGAAACTAGAGCCGTCACGCAACTTGTCATGAAAGGTCATATCGTAGTTCACCGGAGTTCACCTGAAATTTGAGTAGATGGGATGTCGCTTTCTAACCATAGAGCAAAGAAATCAAATAATCCACAATAATAGTGGATTTTGCCAGTACGTCACATCTGTTCGCAAAACTTTAGTTGTTCACATAGAGGTAATGATTTCAGCAACAGAGAACTATTATCACAGGCGCCGCAGAACGCACTCCTAATCTTTGATTACTGCTAGTATGTAAATTGTATACAGTTAGAGACTGTTTGATGAACATTAACATTTTTAGGATGTCGAAGGATCCTTGAATAAATAGGTTTTAAAGAATATTAATTTGTCAATCTGTGAGTAGAGAAGATGGACCAAACATTGGTTTGTGATTGGCTACTTGCATTTTCACCACATTTTAGCGTGGGTCAGATTTTGATCAGATGCTAGATACCCATTTCTGAACTGTGCCATGCAAACAACAAAATGCATTCAATGCTGTAATTTGTAATTTTTGTCAAGATCCATCTACTGTAAAAACTTTCCATTCGCCAGAAAATTTTGTATTTCAAAATCATTATCAAAAATTGATTGCCGGTGGATGGCTTGCCTTGGCTCTTGCCTGTGGGGCAAATGAGGGGAGAAACTTACTTGCCTAAGAGGAAAATGTACTTGTCCTGGACGAGCAGATGGGTGTTTTTTTTTATCCCTGTATTAACCCTTGTTCTTTTTTTGCAAGTTAACACACACACACAAAGAAAAAACTTGGCCAATATCCAGCCACCTTAACCTCACAGTTGGTCAATGACCCATTTGTGTACAATATCTATATTTGTGGAATAAGAAAGCTGATGACCTGTTACCTTGCTACTATGTCCACTAGCCATCAAATGTCTGCAGATTGAGTAAATGTGCACAGTGCCTGAAAAGAAAAATACATGTATAATAATGAAAATAAAATACGCTCATACTCTGTATGTACAGTACAGTACTGAGAAAGAACATTTCAATGAGAAGAAAACCGCATGATACATGTACATGTAGTGTGGCCAGGTCGGCCTTCTCCTGGAATGTGGATAAGGCATAAAAACAACTGGAGAAGGTCAGCTGAACAAGAACTGCAGTGGCAGATGGCATGAAATGGAATTCAAAGCTCAGTATTAAGATTACTGGGAAGTCTGTTCACTTGTGTGGATGCCCTTTGCTCCCTTAAGAGGAGTGAAGGGGATACGAAGAACATTTCAAACACAAGCAAAGTACTTGGTCATAATATTTTTCACCAGTATGACAAATAATTGAGTAAAATTGTTGAGGCAGTGCCCCTTAAATTACTATTAGTATTAGCTAGTAGTCAAAATTAATGTCCATATGGTTTGAACATTGAATAGGCAATATTAGCAT
>JAHPZR010020493.1:42500-67500 GCA_019787425.1 Platygyra sinensis | reverse complement strand
ACAGCAAACGTCATATTTTGTCGCTCAAAAGCAAATACTTGGAGACTTAAAAACATACCTTGCAATAGAAATGAGCCAATACAATGCTTCCATTAATTTTGGGTATATTTGGATGAATTTCGGGTATTTTGGGGTATTTTGGCGAATTTTTTTCGGGTATACTGGTATACCACTACCCCCCTGGCCGACCCTGATTCAAATACTGAATACGTCCTGACAATACTGTTCTACTGGTAGCAGGGGCTCATAATAATAGCAAATATTATATTAATACCAGTTTGGTCTGAAAATTTAACAAATAAACTTTTATAATTAAATGTACAGCCATATTTAGTATCTGTTGTGATAGGTGATTACTATACTATTTTGCAGATGGATTTAAATTTTTATTTATTGATCATCTAGTTTAAAAAGTTCAGCAATGAAATGAAATGAGACAATAAGATTTGTTATTGAGTAGGATTGGTAGATGTTAGTTTGACACCCTACGGCAACCTAGTAAAGACAGACAGCTCATCTCCTTTAAAATGATCAGTGAAGGAACCTTTCTCTTACATGTAGCTAATTAAGCTTGTCTCACTGACAACTAAATTTTATGTAGCGATTTACAGTGAAGCCTGTATTGAGAGGACACTTTTGGGACACTTACCGCTTAATACAGGGTGTCCGCTCTAAACACGGTCTACTACATTATGCAATAATTGTTAATTATTAACCTTTTTGTAATACAATGTAACAAAGAACATGATCACAGGCTGTTCACAGCAGAATGTCCAATTAGTCACTATATCACATTGTTATTTGTACAGCATGCATGGCACCAATTGCCAACACTCATGCCGGTCAGATGTTAGATTTTTTTCTTGGCCATTCTATGGCTCCAGATCACTTTCATAAACCCTTGGGTAGAATTAGTTCTAATGCCATTAGACTGTTAGTCAAGGGCAAAACATAAGAATGAGCCACTGGAGCCACTGGACAAAACTTGTTTGCAGTTAGAATGTTGGTACAAAGTTCTAAAATGCTATGAAGGCCATTCTAACTAACCATTCAACTATGCATTAATTAGCCACTTAATGTACATGTACACGTGGAAGTACATGTATTTCATCTCCCTCTGGATGGCATCATTGCTAGTCCATTGCAGGGTTTACTCCTTGGCATAAAATTTGCCAGTATCAATTTTATACATCTGGCTGTACACCTACCACCATTGTAGCAGAAACCATGTCACTAAAACCATTTGGTAAATGTATCTTGTAAAAAGTGTCTGCGTCCAGCTCTCCGGCTTCTCCCAGAGTGAGGCTTCTTTGAACATGATTTGTCAGGTATCTTCCATAGCAGTGGAACTGTGCAAGTTTGTATTCCTTCAGGTTGGTAAAAAATGAAAAATGAATGAGGAAGACAAATCTGAAGTTATTATTATTATCAATTTGTGTCTGTTTTAGAGTATACCCTGTGAATAATGTCCAAGCCTGAATGTAACCACCCAACCCACAGATCCATTTGGAACATTGACATCTGGGTACCATTATTATGGATATGACCCCTTTAGTTTCAGCTTCCTAAAAAACTAGTCTTTCAATACCAGCTTACTGTAAGCTCAATTTCCAATTTACAACTGTCTCAAGTACAGGTGGAGAAAGATATTTTGTGGATGTGCACATTCTCAATAGTGATTCTAATGTTAAAGATGATTTCCAGTACGTTCTGCGCACTCTCGAGAGTTTGTTTATGACTTTTGTTTTGTTTCATGCAAGACGTCACAAAATGTAGCATTTTGGATCTACTTACATGAAGTGTAGACAAAGTTTCATGTCAACTGCCATTTTTCTATGCAAAGCTTTATGCTTCATTCTTTCTGATATCACTTGATGAAAAAACTTCAAAGCTGTAAAACTCAAGGAAACTGTTGGAAAAAGAATTTAAATGCGCCTCAACAAAGTTCGTAACGAATAACATCGATTTGCCTCAAATGTTTGTGAGACTCACAAACATTACAGCGCTGAGACTGCGCAGTACGGACTGGAAATCAGCTTTAAACTACAGTGTATCAGTCTTGACCCCCACAAAAAACCACAACTGCAAGTAAGGAACAACAATAGGGAACTGTTTTGCACTGTCATCTCCATACAATTATCCTTGAAGACCTAAATTAAGTATTTGTGTCCAATACATTATGGAACAGAATATGAAAACCAGCAAACTGTACATGTACAGGGCTGTCATTAAAGGGGCTAAGTCATGCTTAAACGGTTTGAAAAGTTTAGCTAAACTTTTCAAATTCGTTGTTTGCAATCCGTGTCAATCTTCTCCATCCTAAAGCATCCTTGTTCCTTTATGGTTTATTAATTATCTCTTTGATGTTTTTCTATCTTTATAAAGTGTTATTTTCAGGTTTCCTTCAATTTAACGGTAATTTTTTCGATGCTCAAAATAACTCAAAATGCCGTGACTGAGCCCTTTAAGGACCTAACCTGTAACAACCGTTACAGCTGAGTAATTGCTTGAGTTTCTCCTGATGCTATGGGGGAAATTGCCTGTTTTTGATAGAATCCAACCACATGTCAAATTTGCTACAGGTGTGGAGAACAAGGCTACAGATGACTCGAAACTTAATGACAGCCCTGCAGATACTCCATGCAAAATGATGTAATATGATGTAAAAAATTACATTATAAGTACATGTATGTACCTTGACAGAGAACAGGAAGTCTCCAGTATTCAACAGCTTCTCTTGGTAATAAGATTGTGGAAGACGAGTTTCATAAGTGTTCCACAAAGAGAACAAAGTGTTTGACCTTTAATCAAAGTTTGAACAATAGACAGACAAATTAAAAACCATGTATACATACATAAATCTTTATTTAACAATGCAGGTTTACAAGAATTGGTAAGAGCAAAATCCTGATGTGGATCTCCTATCTAGAACTAATCAAGTACGAAACATTAAGATAAGGATAAAAATGAGGATGAGCAGAGAATAAATTTCTTCTTTATACAATAAATGATTACATAATTTAAATACAATATCATTTTTCAATTGAAACACAGGAGGAACCTCTGGCAAAATAGGCCATATTCGTATTCCCGGTATCAGACTGGAACTAGCTTGCAAGTGAGGCTGATGCGGGGCAGTCTTTTCAAATACAAATTACATTCAACTCTTTTTAATGATATTCCCCCCGCACGAGCCTCCATTGCAAGCTAGTTCCAGTCCAATACCGAGAATACGAATATGGCCTATTTATGCTATTTAGAAGATGCTTGTTCACATAAAGCCTAATCACTGATGTAGTATTCATACCCACGAGCGAGAGGTTCTTCGTCATTCTTCTTGATCTTCAATTCAGGCTCTGATTTCTTCTTTATGTATTTGATAAATCTGGAAAGTTCTTGTTCAAATGCTACCAACACTGGACTGATCTGTTTGTGGTCTAAATTTGAGTAAGGATCAAGAATGAAGAACAGCTTTAATGAACATAAACGAGAACGCTCGCCATGCTCTAGCGCAAATCTACGTTCTTCATCACTGACACACTGAGTAATAATATAAGTTATACAAAGAACTTCAAAATTGTACTAGCTAAAGGGTTGCCTTAAACATCATTATGACAAACCTCGTCTGAAAATTAAAAGGAGATCTTAAGAGCCATGGGTATAAAAAGAGCCTCTGTGAGCTATTAACAAGCTAAGGATGAATTGCAGTGATCTACCCTGTACAATCTTTAGTGTACGTACTTGGGCTCCTCTGATGAAAGTACTTACCGCGGGCACTTGTTCCAGCAGATTGCAGCCCATTTCGAGCTTTTCCACTAGACTTCTTTAAATCTGCTTCACTTGTGCCTGACCCTGGCTGTTCCATATTCGACCACAATCTGACTTTTATAACGTTATCACAACTTTGTTTTTCAGCTAAGTTCTGTATGTTGACAAGACGCCATATTGGACAAAGCGCGCGTTTCTAAGGGCTGAGTAACCTCTCCTGTCAACAAATTATTGTGCTGTCCACGGGATATGGGATATGGCCAGGGTAGGGCAGCCTAATGTACTGAGTCTACCCACGCACCACCCCCTCCCCTCCAACCCACCAAAAACGCAGTTACCTTTTTAAGGTGATTTCTCAGAAATAAAAGTTGCCGATGAATTGTTTAGAACTTTCCCTCAATGTTTTCTGACAGGACAACAGTAAAAGCAAGTGACACACTCGAACCCAAGGTCTGGCCAGTTCCTAAGGCATGGGCACACCCATATCATCCGGGCAGTGGCAGCCATGGACAGCTATTTCGGCCTTGTTAGGTCTCATCAGCAAAGTCGGGCAGAAAGTAGAACTCACACACGTTTTGCAAAAGTACATGGCTTACAATATTCAGTTCTTATACAGTCGGAAGTGATCAAAAGGAATAGACAAACATTTCGGCGAATTTTGATGTCTTCCCTGGTTTTTTATTTGTGTATTATAAACTGATCTTTACTCTAGAGAGAACAGGAAACGCCAGAAACGCCGCCACGGTTTTTGAGCTACATTATATAGGAACATTCTCAATCTCCCCAAATTTGAGCTTAAATGGTTGAAAATTCGCTGCACGCGAACTTAAAACGTGCGCCCATACTTCATAACAATAGACGAAATTGCGTGTCGAAACAAGGATAGTATATAAGATGATAATGATGTGTTAACTAGCCTCCCGGGACTAGCCTGCGAACAGGCTTAGGGCGAGATAGACGAGTGTAGTCTAGGGCGAGCGGGACGAGCCGAGAGCGGTCTGGTGAGGAGGGAGTCGCTCGGCGAATTTTTTTTTCCGACCTCGCTGGGAGCCTGGGTGGGAGCCTATGTGGTGGGAGCCTATGTGTTAACAGATTGTCACAGTGACTTGTCAACATTCCATTGACGGCAATTAGTGAAGAAAACACTATTTCGTCCATATCGTCCCGTCCCGTCCGGTCTACTTTCCTCCCAGTTGGAGGTAGGAGGGCGGGCTCCTTTCCTAAACAGCGGCTGGTAATCGAGCCTACTATAAAGATCACGTTTGGTTTGGGATGCTACCCTCACCGACAGCTCCACACAAAACTTATGGGAGCTGTTGGCTGAGAACCGCGCGGCAGTTCTCCCACGACATGTGCTGAGAAGGTGGATCAGCCTTAAATGAGGCAATTAAGGCTGATCCACCTTTTCAGCGCATGTCGTGGGAGAACTGCCGCGCGGTTCTCAGCCAACAGCTCCCACAAGTGTTGTGTGGAGCTGTCGGTATCAGACGTGCCTCGCTTCCGCCTCGATAGGAAGGGCAAAATGCATAGAGCCGACCAGGAGAAAGCGTTTGATCGAGTTGAGTGATGATTTTTGTTTGCTACACTTGACAAGATGGGCTTTGATGGGTCCGTCTGTCAACTGGAATCCTCGTATCAATGCTATTTGGAAATGCTTGACTTCTTGTAGAATGCGCTCACTATCGTATAGTAGCAGTGCCATTGTTGCCAATGCCTTGGCCCTCTCCCGCATTTGGTATGTTGCTTCTCTTGTATATATATGCCCAGTTGGGTACTCAAGAAGCTTGACTCACTTGTAAATAATTTCTTTTGGGCTGGTAAAAAAGACTTAGTTCGACGAAATGTTGTAGTTCAAAAGAAATATTCTAGCGGCTTCTCTGTTGTCTCTTTCAAATTCAAAGTTCAAGCCCTTTGGTGCAGTGGGTGAAGGCGCTCCCAGGATTCACACGGTGCCGGGTGGCTCATTACTGACTTATTGGCTTTTCGGTGGTTTTGGTATTGACCTTCCGACCATTCTTGAGTCCCTTTCCCTTTTCTCCTTAGCGCTATTGCCTCCTTTTTATAAACGAGTAGAGGGGGTAAGTTTTTACAGAAACTATGGTGCTGCGTCGGTGGGAGTATTACAGGATAATTTGGTTTTATCAACTGAGTTGATAATGTGAATTAGCCACCGTAAAGAGATTCGAAAGCTGACGTTTCGAGCGCTAGCCCTTCGTCGGAGCGAATCGAGGAATTGTGGGTTGTGTGTGGTTTATATAGCGAAATATGGAGCTACGCTATTGGTTGGTGCCTGGCAACGTGAAAAAACAACAGAATAAATTAGTTGAATGAAAAGCGTTCGTTGATACCGTGAGGATTAACAGTGCCGATTTCAAAAATAAATTTTTGTTCTAGAGTTTTGCGGCTTTCTGTTCCTCCTTGATGTAGGGAGAGGCCACAGACCGCCAATGTTGCTTCGAATGATTCGGCAGATTAAAGTGTCTAGCGACCGGTTTAGATGCGTTTTTGTCGTCTTTCTCAACGTCGCGAAGATGTTCTCGGAATCGGTGGCCTAGTCGTCTACCTGTTTCGTCGATATATAACTTTTTGCAGAGAGTGCAAGTTATACAGTAGATGACATTGGCTGAGGTACAGGTAAAATGATCAGTGATTTTAATGGATCGCTTGGGCCCCGACAATTTCTCAACGTTACAAATGAAAGGACATGTTTTGCATCGTGCGCGTGCACATTTAAAAGTACCGGGTTGTTCACTCGTTTGGAAAGAACTTCTGACTAAAAAGTTACCTATGTTTTTGTCGCGTTTAAATGAAATTAATGGCGGTTGCGAAAAGATTCTACCAGTATCGGGATCATTTTGAAGTAATTTAAAGTTTTTGAGAATGATGGATTTTACTGCGTGATTGTGAGGGTGAAATGTGAGAGTGAATGGAATTCTATTCCATTCCTTATTCCTTATTCTCAGTTTCTTAGACTTCGCCGCCTTTGTAGTGAGGACTCTGATTTTTCCTTAAAATCAGAGGAAATGTGCGAGTTTTTCGACAAACGTGGCTATCCTGCCTCTGTTGTTCAAGCAGGCCATCATCGCGCCCAACAAATCGATCGGCAGTCAGCACTACAAACGTCTAAGAAGGAGAATAATAATAGAATTCCATTCACTCTCACATTTCACCCTCACAATCACGCAGTAAAATCCATCATTCTCAAAAACTTTAAATTACTTCAAAATGATCCCGATACTGGTAGAATCTTTTCGCAACCGCCATTAATTTCATTTAAACGCGACAAAAACATAGGTAACTTTTTAGTCAGAAGTTCTTTCCAAACGAGTGAACAACCCGGTACTTTTAAATGTGCACGCGCACGATGCAAAACATGTCCTTTCATTTGTAACGTTGAGAAATTGTCGGGGCCCAAGCGATCCATTAAAATCACTGATCATTTTACCTGTACCTCAGCCAATGTCATCTACTGTATAACTTGCACTCTCTGCAAAAAGTTATATATCGACGAAACAGGTAGACGACTAGGCCACCGATTCCGAGAACATCTTCGCGACGTTGAGAAAGACGACAAAAACGCATCTAAACCGGTCGCTAGACACTTTAATCTGCCGAATCATTCGAAGCAACATTTGGCGGTCTGTGGCCTCTCCCTACATCAAGGAGGAACAGAAAGCCGCAAAACTCTAGAACAAAAATTTATTTTTGAAATCGGCACTGTTAATCCTCACGGTATCAACGAACGCTTTTCATTCAACTAATTTATTCTGTTGTTTTTTCACGTTGCCAGGCACCAACCAATAGCGTAGCTGCATATTTCGCTATATAAACAACACACAACCCACAATTCCTCGATTCGCTCCGACGAAGGGCTAGCGCTCGAAACGTCAGCTTTCGAATCTCTTTACGGTGGCTAATTCACATTATCAACTCAGTTGATAAAACCAAATTATCCTTTTTATAAAGCTGTCTTTGACCCCTGGAGGTCTCTTGGAGGCTCCTGTGATGCTTCTTCCGGAGCTCCAACCTATAGCATTCGTTCAAATTCTCGCGCTTTGCTGTCTTGAATCACTTGCAAGCTGGTTTTCCTCCGTCTTCTAGAGATTGATGCTGTGGTGCCTCTGTGTGGAGAAATTTAGCCAGTCTTTTGGTAGTCTCTATTGGCCTGCCACGTGATCTTAACTTTTTTATATGCCCCTTGACCGAGTGGTTATCGATCTCTCGTGAAAGATAGCTCATGGGGTCTTGTATACGGCTAGCGTTGTCGTCTTTCGGTTACGTAATAGTCCGACAGAATCAGCGGGGCACCTCTCTTTTCATTGTACTCTTGGCAAGAAGGGTATTGACTCAGTTGATCCAGTCCCATTTCTTTCTCGCAGCTCCACTGGATCCCATGATCTATTTCTCTTCGCCATTTGCTGTTTGGTTTTAGTTCTGATCAACTTACCGTTGTTCCCGGGGTTTTCGCCTATCTCTGTTTTTTTTGTCTTGAAATACTGCATTTGGTCTCGGCGAAATGACTTTCGCTTTCATCTGTGCCGCTCCTAGCGCTATTGGTCTTTTGGCGAGTGTGAAGGCTCGTGTCCGTTTTTACTTACCTCTTTTCTTTAGGAGGTTTCGCTCTCACCCTAGACGCCGTTATTTTCTTCGGCAGTGGAGAGCAAATGGTGTTCAATTAGGAATTCTTCCTGGTTTTTAACAAGTAAATCTTATTTTATTTGGCTTCTAAGCGTGGTCGCCTTAGTTGGTTGCACAGCTTTGTTTTTCCATGGCATTTTGTGCCTTCATCAGTTTCTTTCAGTTTGATTTTCTTTTATACAACTACCGTGATTCCCTGCGCCAAAGTCTCATAGCGGGATAAAAATGTTCCATTATACTTTACTCTTTAATTTTCGCGCGATTTCGTTGGTCCGTTTACGTCACGTTTTCGCGCAATAACCAAACCTCCGTTTGTCTCGAGAATGTCCTCCTCTTTTGATTTCCACTGAAAAGAAGCGAAGTCTGCGGGAAAAAAGCCAGCGTGAGAGTTTTTGTTTTACTTGGAAGAAAAATGACCTTGTTTTATAGAGTCTAGCTTTTGCGAGCAGTAACGTGCAATATGAAAATTAATGTCAGGGTTAAATAAACATCTTTGTGGCTTGCGGTATGCTGGTGATAGGTCCTTGGCCGAGATTGTCTTCAAAATTTCACATTTGCCCATGAAGTTTCGCTTCAAGGCCAAATATTTATCTCTCAAGCCGACAGGACATTATCAGCTGGCATATCATGTACCAAGCCGCCCGAACGGGCGGAGGTAATTGACACCCGTGGCTTGTGTGTTATCGATATGCCGTCTCCTTGGTTCGACTTGTTTTATATATATATATATTTCAAGTACCCTCACAAAATTTAAACTTCCAGACAAGTACACGTTACAAACTCCTAGAGCTCCTCCTATTTGCATGGGTATATAAATAGCACCTACTACATTAGCAGAATAAACCTGCCACGCACAATCTTGGCCCCCAAACGATTGTGCACAACACCGTAAACTGAATTTAATTTCTATTTCTCTAATAACTACCCTTAGATGAGATGTTTTATGTATAACACCGATCTACAGGGTGGATTGTTCAATCGGAGTCTAACCATAGTTAATAGAGGGATGGTTATGAAGCCTGGCAAACATCAAAGAAGCAACAAGGATGTTAAGATTATGTTGGAAGGTCCACGACCCTGCACAATCTTTTGTTTGCGTTATACACTATGCATTATTTCGTAACCAACACGTTTTGTTGGTTGGGTTGATGATACGTAGTAATCAAACTATTGTATTTGAGAATGGTCAAGGCCAAAAGAGCGAATACAAAAAAAATACCACAAAGGACTTTGTAGGGTTTCATAACCAATCTAACATAGACCGTAGTTGAAGGTGGTGTTATTCATAAGGAATGAATACTTGTAAGTAGTGGGTGCTACATGCCTGCTTTGCATTTAGTATGGAAAATAAGGTTTACATTCCTGGATGTACCAGACTGAAATAGATTTAGACCATGGTTTTGTTAAACCTCATCTAAACTTTGATTAACTGAACAACCTGCCCATAGAGTCGGTATGCATGCTTTGGCTCAGTTCTTACTACATCAGAAAAAACATCACACCGGAAAAAAGAAATGGCAATACATTTTTATTAGCAACTTCGTAGGCATTTTTATTGACAGCTTCAATGGCCTTATCGAAATCTCATTTTGCAGTCTCTCCTCTTTCTGAAAATTGACAAAATATTGCAAAATTAGCAAAAATTGTAAGCCATCCTTCATCTCTTACCAACAACCGTAATATTTTCAGATACACTCTACTCAAGAATCATTATTCGCTGAGCGGCATGCATTTTCCCTCTCCGCTTGGTTTTCTTTCTTTTCAACGTGATTATTCCCCTAAATGTACGGTTTTGGTGCTACGCAATAATTGAGTTAGTCTATTTACAAAAGCAACAAACAGTAATTGTTTCGCAGCGAAAGTATGCTTCTATACATTCTACCCAACCACACTCATCACACACATCTTTTAGACGTCAATAGTTCAGTGCTCACCAGTGAAGATTCTTGATGCAAGCCACCCAGAAGGGAACTGCTTTCTTTTCTTTTCTATGAAAGAATGAATTGAAAGTTAATTTTTGTTACTTCATTGAAGTTCTTTAACTGCGATATAAATTTGAAAGAGATCAGTTTTCCCCGTGCTGATCTCTCTCATTCACATCCTACGGAATGATTAAAATGCCGGTGATCCAAACACAAACAGCGTAAACCCCAGTCTGTTATAATCATCGATTTAAAATGATAATTCATTTTTTTAAAAACTCTCTGTCTTTGTTAAAACTGACGATGTGTGATGGCGTTAATGGGAGAATGTGCGCCCCAAAGGGTATGGTTTTTGAGACGTTTGGCATAAATAGGTATCGATTACAGCCACTTTGCCGCCATTTCGGTAAAAATAGGGTGTCGATTTTTGCGCTCTAGTCTTTAATTCGTTTTTCTTTTTACAAGAAGCACTCTATCACTCTGCCCTTCTTTTATCGCCGCGTTGCCTTCCTCTCCCTATTTAACGCCTGCTACGCAGGCTAGATAAGACCAGCAACAACAAACCCTTCACAAATTATGTTTTTAAGTAAGGTATTTACTTTTTGGTCAGTTATAAATGGGGTAGGGAAATTGCAGATTTAGGGTATGGGTTGTGGAAGCGGTGCCGCACACCCTATCAATTTGTTTTGGGAGTACCCGAAAGAAAAAAAGCAAGCTTGAGGAAGTCGCCTGCGCAGACTTGGCCGCCCACACAGCAGTGACCCTTTTTTTACCATGCAAGAATACATGATCAACCTCGTCTCCAAAGGGAGGAGGGAGGGAAAATTTTAACGACAGATCTAGAATAAGTAATAACTACGTTGCTTAGATGAATGAACAGTTGTTTGAGCTTTTATATGCTGACGTTTGTCTGCTGGTAAACCAGTAGAAAAAAGCATTTGCATTGCAGCTATTGTTATTGTTCTTGTTTCTTCCAGTTACATTACCTTTTTTCGATCATCATGTCACCTGTTGGCAAAATGCACAAAAATAAAAAAAAGGAACTACTGTCAATTCTGAAGATTACAGCCCTGAATGAATTTCACTGGAAAATCAAAATCCAAACAAGTTGATGCTCTGAAACCTGAACAGCTCAGGGACTTGTAGAGCCCAACCATCATACATAATAAAGGATTTACTTGATAACAAGCTCTGTTGGTAAATATAAAAAAGCATCTTACAAGTTGCAATAATGGAATTTGTGATGCTGAGTAAGAGACAAGACAAGACAAGACAACTTTATTACATTTTGCAATCATAAAGTAATGGCACACCAGCTGGCACCGCAGTTAGCAGAAGATAATTGACGCAGGCCAGGAACAATAAAATAAATGAAATCTGCTAGCCTAGTTAAAAGAAATGTATTACAGAAAATGCAAAAGAAGAACTACTTAAGAGAAACTTATAGTATTAGTTCATAAGCCTACATAGTTAATTCGAAGTATCTAGGACAGAACAGGATTGGAAACTGAATAAGGAAGTACAGCTATGAAGAGTAAAACTTAAAGTTTGATATGATGAATTCTAAATCAGGTAACTGAAGACACTGATAATGAAAAGTGCTTTATCTGCTCTAGCTCAAGATTCTCAAGTCCACGATAAAAAAAACATGACGAAAATGACATTCAAAGGAAACAAACAGATCTAATTGCAGGCCCAAGAGAGGCAAGCAACCCTAATCTTGACAGTGATCAGCGGATTGCGTATTACGCGTGCACGCCACGTTTTATAACAGGGCATTCTCGTCCCCAGAGGCTGCGATGCTTTTGGTCAGTGACGGAGATCGCGACCTCTGGCCCGGTTCCAACGAACATTCCGGTTTTGAATGGCTTTTGTAACACAATAGATTGCGACCAGAACCGATTTGTCAGACTGGACTCTGAGCATGCGCAGAGTGACGGTAAGTCGTGAATCACGGACTTCCGGTTGTTGGACTTAGCCAGAGGTTCACGATCTCCGTCACTGACAAAAAGGATGCCGGCCTCTGGGACGAGAATGATAACAGGACACTGAAAACCGGAAGTTGAAATTTTGTTCTTCCATAATGTCTCTTCCGCTACGCAGCGAACAGAGTCAAGGTTGGCTGGTATGCAAAGGACAAGGCACCAGTGGAGTGGCCCGAAGCGAAGGCGGGGACCCGACTGAGGGATCGATGCTTGGACGGTTGCTATGGAAACCGACGCTAAAGCGAGGCCCTTTGCATGAGTCACACTGGCAAAGCCAGTGGAGAAGGGGAAAGGGGAAGGCAGGGAGACGAAGGACTAGGGGAAATGAAAAGGGGGGGGTGGGAACGACTAAACAAACAACTTGCACGGAGCAAGCTGCAAACGGCACACGTCAGCATGACAGCGGCGCGCGAAGGCCGATCCTGGCGGGCGAGCGAGGCTACGCCGGACCGAGGCTTAGGCTGCGCTCCCATACATTAACTTCTGTCAATCAAAGATAGACACCAATTAATGTCTGTTCCGCTACGCAGCGAACGGAGTCGAGGTTTGGCTGGAATGCAAAGGGACAAGGCACCAGTGGAGTGGCCCCGAAGCGAAGGCGGGGACCCGACTGAGGGATCGATGCTTGGACGGTTGCTATGGAAACCGACGCCAAACGGACGAGCTGAAAGCGAGGAAGGCTCCAAGCAGCGCGAGGGGTAAAGAACGTGGTGCCTGACACTTTGCACTCTCCGACGAATAACGAGTGGGTAAGCGGAAAATTTAGCGGACGCGAGGATAAACGGTGACTGACTGTAATCGCAGTCGAAAGGACACGACAGCGCGACCTACGGCGAAGCACGTACACACGGCGAGGGGTGGTGACCAGCGGGTTACTCTGACCCAAGTCAGTAGAAACAAACAAGGCAGTATAAACGAACGGCACACACGTAGTTGTTTCCGGTGCGATAGGATACTGACGAGACCAGGTGTCCCATGAATATTTGCAGCGTTAACTCAGAACGGGAAGCGATAGGTGTGGAGAAAGCCATGTGTATCAAAACAACTCGGTAAAGCGGCATTGCAGAGGGATAGTGGAGAGAGCCAGACTGATAGAAAGAAGCGATTCACGCGGTGATGGTGACGGTGATGCTGACGGTGAGTTGAATTCCTCTTGCAGACAGTATTGGAGAAGCCAGTGTGCAGGGCTGGGAAACTTACGGCACGTCCTCACTGGTGAACAAGAAAGGACAGAGCCCCAGCGTCGTTGGCTGAGGCGAATGAAAACGTGACTTTGAATACGTAGAGCGACGGAACTCGGTTAAAAACGGCAGCTTGGGTACGTAGACCACATTCGCGGAGTGAGGAGAGAGTCCAGTGTGACGTGTTTGATGGACCAGGAGGGGATGAGATTTTGTAGCGCGGAAAAAAAGGCTTCGGCCGGAGCGTGGGTGGTAAGAAGGAAAGCGTGCGGATCAGCTCCATGTCTAGGAAGGAGAAAGAACTGTGCTGAGGCCTTCCACGTTCACCACGGCCAACGGAAATCCCCAGCTGGAGGCAGACGACACGACAGAGCTGAGAGTGTTGAGACTCCCTGGTGTTTAGCGCACCGGCTGTGTGCTAGACATCCAGATAGCGACGGGGTGGAGAACGTCTGGAACGATGAGGAACAAACGACTGAAGGCGTGGTAACGACGGTCGGTCAGCGGACATGCTCGACTGGGGCGAGTGAGGGTGGGAACGAGAGCGGCGGTGGGTCGGATGCCAGGGCTGTGGAGGGCGCTGGAGTTACGGTAAAACTGCTATGATTAGAAGTGTACCGAGCGTAAACTCAAGGACGACCCGGATCGATGTAAGGCTGATTTCCCCATAACCTGCCTGTCATGGAAGGGATCATAAGGGGGGGGGGGTAGGGCATTGAAATCCGCGATAGGCGAGGCGAAAGTCGATTACAGCGAACGGAGTCCCGCGGTACTCCTGCGTGATAAAATTGATTGCGTCGGCACGCTCCTGGAAAAATAGAGAGACAGGGTCACCATGAATACTGTTGTTGCCCCGCTATGGATGCAACGAGTCCGCAATCGACCGAGACTTCCCGCGATGGCCGCCTTGAGAAAGACGCTAAAGCGGTTAAGGTCCAACGGGCTGGCAAAAGGGGAGGAAGCCAAGGGACCAGTGAATCCAGAGCAGAAGATATCCTGGCGAGAAATGGCTAAACAAAACGATGCGGCACGGCGGACTTCTTGTCGGTGACATAGCCTGGGGACCAGTTATGCGAGAGGGTTGGAGACCAACTGTGAAACCTTGCTCGAAACGAGAGAGAATATACAGACAGAAGGCGGGGGAGGAGCGAAGGGTGAAACTGCTGCTATCCTAGGCAGCAATGGCACCGTAGGTGGCCCAGTGTGTAATGTGAGAGGAATGCCGCTTGAAGTTCGGGGAAAGGTGAGGACAGGTGACAACAGACGAAGAAAAAGCACGCAGAGAAGTGGAAATGCCGATGAGAACGGGGAAAGTGAAAGGACAGAAAGGCAACTGAAGATGAACGGACAGTCGACAAGGCCTACTTGGGGGTGCGCGAGAGCGGGAACGGTGGAGGCATGGGTCAAGCGAGTAAAGCATGTCGTGAATGAGGAGGAAGCCTCTGAGAACGCAGGTAACGACGCCGTCGTTGCGTCGTTAGGACGGTCAGTCGGCGGATACGTCCGCGTAGGGGCGAGAGAGAGCGACTCTCCAAAGCAGAACAGAAAAAAGTCCTGGTGAGGAACGGCTCAACAAAAAAACTACGGTTAAGTGCAGCGGAATTCGTTTTGGTGACGTAGCCCGGAGACCAGTTACGTGAGAGGGTTGGAAACCAACGGTGAAACCTCACTCGAGAACGATAGAGGAGATACGGACAGACGGCGGGGGAGGGATGATCGCTGAAACTGCTGCTGGTGTTGGTAGCTGTGGCGCCGTAGGTGACCCAGTGTGAGGGAAATGTGGCTTGAAGTTCGGGGAAGATGAGGATGGGCGACAAGAGATGAAGAAGGAAAAAACATGCAGAGAAGTGGAGATGCGAATGAAAACGAGGTGAGTGAAACGACAGAAGAGCGACTGAAGACGAACGGACGGTGGACAAGCCCTTTCAAGGGGGTGGGCGAGAGCGGGAATGGTGAAGACGCTGGTCGAGCGAGTAAAGCATGTTGGCAGCGAGGAGGAACCTCTGAGGGCGCGAGTAACGATGCTGTTATTGCGTAGTTAAAATGGACGGTCGGCTGACACGTCTGCGTAGGGGCGAGCGAGAGCGACTCTCCAGAGCAGACAAAGAAAATATCCTGGCGAGGAACGGCTCAACAAAGCTATTAAGTGCGGCGAACTTCGTCTTGGTGACATAGCCTGAAGACCAGTTCCGCGGGAGGATTGGAAACCAACGGTCAGAAGGCGGGAGAGGGGTGATCTTTGAGACTGCCGCTGATGTTGGTAGCTGTGGCTCCGTAGGTAACCCGCTGTGAGAGGAATGTGGCTTGAAGTTCAGGAAAGGTGAGGGCGGGCGACCAAAAGACGAAGGAAACACGCAGAGAAGTGGAAGTGCCAATGAGAACGAGGGGAGTGAAACGACAGAAAAGCGACTGAAGACGAACAGACAGAGCGAGTAAAAGACGTCGGGAACGAGGAGGAAGCCCTCTGAGGGCACGAGTAACGACGCCGTCGTTGTGTCCCTAAAACGGTCGGTAGGCGGACACGCCCGCATAGGGGCAAGTGAGAGCGACTCTCCAGAGCAGAAAAGAAATCTCGTGGCGAGAAATGGCTCAACAAAAACTACTGTTATTTCCGACGGACTTTTTGGTTTTGGTGACATAGCCTGGAGACCAGTTACGCAAGAGGGCTGGAAGCCAACTGTGAAGCGTCGCTCGGAACGAGAGAGGATATACGGACAGAAGGCGGGGGAGGAGTGATTGATGAAACTGCTGCTGGTGTTGGTAGCTGTGGCGCGGTAGGTGGTCCGGTGTGAGGCTTGAAGCTCGGGAAAGTGGATGGGGACACGCCCACTCGGGGGCGCACACGAGCGGAAAACGGTGGAGGCGTGGGTCAAGCGAGTAAAGGACGTCGGGAACGAGGGGGAAACCTCTGAGGGCACGAGTAACGACGCCATCGTTGCTACAGTTAGGACGGTCGGTCGGCGGACATGCCAGTGTAGGGGCAAGCGAGAGCGAGAAAGTGAGCGACAGCAAGTCCAGCACATCGAGGGCGCGAGTAACGACGCCTTCGTTGAGTCGTTGGGACGGTTGGTCGGCGGACATGTCCGCGTAGGGGCGAGCAAGAACGTGAGCGACAGCGAGGCCAGCGAGTGGAGCACGTCGGGGGAAAGATGAGAAGATGACGGAAGAGGCAAATGACGACGGTCGGTCGGCAGACACGCCGGCGTGCGTGCGAGAGAAGGCAGAAATGACGGCGGTGACGAGCAAGTCGGACGAGTGGAGCACGTGGTAGAACGAAGGGGCTCGTGGTACACGGAGAGCTCTTGACGGCACTTACGGACTGCAGAACCGCTCGGGCAGAGTAAGACTGACAGAACTTTATTGATACACGGTTATTCTGAACGGTCAGTTATGAACATTCTGTGTACGACAGATTAGCGTCTCGTCTACGTCTAGGGGCGACGGGGGCACAGCAGGTTTTTTTCCAGTGGCAGAACAGAGTTGGTTTATAGTGTCAGAATGTTCCCTTGAGAGGACATAAACGGGGTCAGACGGTTTCTGCAATATAGATCTGTACACAGCTAAAACACACTACTTTGTGGATGACACCATTTTCTTTTTGTAGGAACAGCGACGGCGATGTAATAGTAATAATAATAATAATATTGAACGCTTGTGCGACGACTGCAGGGGTGGAGGTGGTGGAACAGACGAGGAGCAGGGAACGAAGGTCCACCAGGCGAATGGGGCCTCCTGCGTAGCGCAAACAGGACGGATCAACTTCAGAAAACGCATTGACTTACCTATAAACAGAGGAGGCGACTAAGGAATCTGCGGAGTGAGTGAAACTACGACAGCTCGCCGCGAATGAATTAGACCTACATGAATATGGCGCCAACGAGGCCCCGACTGCGGATGCCTGACGGCTTTGGACTGTGGCCAGGGATGTCTACAGGCATAAGCGATTAGGTTGGGAAGCTGAAGAAGAGCTAGCTAGTGTCGAACCAGAGGAGACAATCGAGAATGACAGCAATGTCGCGTACGAAGGCACACAAAGAACTGTGGAGCAATTGTGCGGACAATTACGGGACTGACAGAGGCAGAAGTCGGCTTTGTATTCTTGAGACCTGGTTCGACTGCTTGGAGACGTGCAGGGCGGTAAGGCGAGAGTAAAAACAGCAACGAAAAACGACTAAACAAACAACTTGCACGGAGCAAGCTGCAAACGGCACACAAATTACTCTCTGTATCCTTACAATGTCCTGAAAGATTTTGCCTCAATTTTGAGCAAATAAACATTCCTCCGCGACCGGCGCGGTGGCCTCATGGTTAGTGCGCTCGTCTCCGGATCGAGTGGTCCGGGTTTGAGCCCTGGCCGGGGACATTGTGTTGTGTTCTTGGGCAAGACACTTTACTTTCACAGTGCCCCTCTCCACCCAGGTGTATAAATGGGTACTGGCGAATTTAATGCTGGGGGGTAACCCTGCGATGGACTAGCATTCCATCCAGGGGGGAGTAGAAATACTCTCAGTCGCTTCATGCTAAGGAAACCGGGATAAGCTCCAGCCTGATGGGCCACTTGGCTCGTATGCAGACTTTACCTTTACCGCGACCGGCGCCTTCTTCCTTCCTTGATCGAATATTTAATAAGCTAACTAGTGAGAATCGAAAGTAACGTCAATTTTCTGTCATGCTTTCAAAACAAGGCATGCATTACCATCTTCTCTACTGCCAACATCTAAACAAAAGCTCTTCAAGTGCATTCAGGCCCGCACTTTCTAACCTGTGGTTACTACTAGTATTATATATATGAACGTTTGATACAGTAATTCAAAAACTCATTAATAATTCATGAGCATAACAGCCTATCAAAACACCGATAAAGCGTCACGTGCATGAGCTTTATTTAACAAATAAAGAAGCCTATAGACTGTTCACAGTCCCCTATTTTTCCGTGAGATCGTAGATGTTGATCGTTCAGTTCGACGGGCCGCCATCGTGGTCTCTTGATGCGAGCGAAACTGGGGAGAGTACAAAATGCCCTTGGGTAAGGGTGGTGGGGCTAATAGCGTGGGGTGAGGTGGCGTGGGGTGAGGTCCCTTATTTTTCCGTGCGATCCCAGATGTGGATAAAAAATGCCCGTGGGTAGGGGTGGTGGAAGGGTCCGCCACCTCACCCCACGCTATTAGCCCCACCACCCTTACCCAAGGGCATTTTGTACACTCCCCAGTTTCGCTCGCATCAAGAGACCACGATGGCGGCCCGTCGAACTGAACGATCAACATCTACGATCTCACGGAAAAATAGGGGACTGTGAACAGTCTAAGAAGCCTAAGCCGTGTATTACACTGTGATAAAACACGATTGTCATTTGAGAACACGAGGGAAATGAAGTAAACACGAGCCGCAGGCGAGTGTTTTCTACATTTCTCGAGTGTTCTCAATTGACCTGAGTGTTTTATCACAGTGTAATACACAGCTTAGGCTTCTCCATTTGCTTTAAAATATAGATTTTACACGCGCAAAACAATAAAACACGCTTTTTTATTTTTTATACTCTAATAAAACATGGGTTTTAGACCAATCAGAGCGCGCGCAGCGTCCTATCTATATTTTAAATCCTGATAAAACACTCCTTGTTAGTATTCCTTATATAATGAATACTGATAAGGCATAGCTTGTTTTTCTTGTATGCTAATATCTTTAATTCAATTTAAAAGATAGGCCTTCATGCTCAAGGTGTGGTCAAGCTTAGTTGTAAAATTAAAACGATGGGAACATGGCTCCACATGATACGTCAAGTTAAAGGTAGGAAACTTGTATTGTTCTGTAAGCAAGTCTGACCATACCTTGAAGCATTTCCCTCTTGCTAGATCAGTTATATTAATTTCTTCCTCGTTTGGCCCTGCTTGTTGATGTCATTGTTCCCTAAAGACAAAAACAACATGATGTTTTGAACTCCAGTTTTAGCAGAGAAGGGGTTAATTAACTTTTGGTGCTTCTTCCTTTAATTCAATCAAAAAGATTGGCCTTATGTGCTAAATTAAGATGATTAAAACAATTTGGCCCAACATGATATGTCAAGTTAAAAGTTAGCAAACTTGTATTATGATTGCAAACCAGCTAAATTTGTAGTAAATTTGTCTCAGGCCTAACAATCAATAGAAATATGTTTGAACTGAAACTCATTTTAAACTACAGAGAGCTGAAGAGAGCAATCAAAAGTTTACAAGGACCTAGTGATGTGCCATCGAATTTAGTGCAGTGGCAGCGACTAACAGTTAGTGCACTGGACTCTGGAATGAATGGCCTACAGGGGTGTGAGCATTGGCTGGGGCTACCACAGTTCCTCTCTCCACCCAGGCATACAGATGAGTACTGGCAAATTCTTGGGACAATAATTTTATTGTTGTTTGTAACATATTTCACTGGAAAGCCCCTTGATGATTGATTAACTGCGTAAAGCCAATTATTTCAAATGATCGCTTATAAAATCTAAGACTATCCCAGACAGTACTATAAGAATCTCATGTGGATTTGCAGGGGACTCCTCCACAACTTGCTTTATGATGCCCATATGTACCTCCTCCTCCTCATCAGTACTGTATATCATGGCCACTCCTTTGTCATCGCTCTCCAAGATTTGGTGCAGTGTGGGCACCACTTTTTCAGCAAAATGTGACTTGACAGCCACAAAATGGTACTCCATATGGAGCTTCTGCAAAATCTAAAACAAATATTAAATGGTAAAATTACTTTCTTCATTCCAGTATGTCTGGGACTGATTTTAATTTACAGAAGTTTTGTGTAAGTTGCTTCACTTCATGGTTCACAATATCTGCTTTGAAGTTTCAGAATGAGCATGTAATAATGTATTCTGCAACAGCAACAAGTGATAGTGCAATTATGATAGCATTCTCAATTAGTCAACTTGTGTGCAACTAAGTGTAGTCATTATTGTTTTTCAATTCTTTAGCTACATGTTGACAAAGTGAATCTACACATAGAACTAATGCAGACAATAAACCTGTAAGTAGGTGTTTAGATTTTTATTTGCAAGATAGTTGCAACAAGAGCATTTGGTAAATTTTGCAAAAAAGAAACCTGTCTCGCCTGGCCTTTCAGTTATTAGTAGGGAAATAACCACCACTAGTCAAAACAAAGCTGTGAGTTACACAAGTTAATATTATTTCATAATCGACAGTGCGTGTCTATCATCACAATAATTTATTATGATGCTTTTAGCTAGTACTGCAGCTAAGCATTTGAAATGATCTTTCTGGAAGTAAATCAGGGCTCAAGACTAACTTTTCAGCTTGCTAGCCCAGTGGCTAGTGACAGGTTTGAATCACTAGCCAAAACAATTTTTTCACTAGCCAGATACTCTAATATCCATCATCGTATCGAGTCAAGTAAATGCTAGCCTGTGTAGCTTGCAGTATGCTTTGAATGAACAACTGACAGGTGCAAAGTTTTTGTGCCCTTGATTCTCACAGAACTGCTGTCAAAACTTCGGAACTGGTGCCGCCCAAAAACATTCTTTTCTTTCAATTACCAATTCACGATTTTCACGAACAAAATAATTCATTCGGACACCTTAATTCTAACATTGCAAACACAGTGCTTTAGGCATCTGGTGATGTTATAGTTACCGGTATACGCGTCGCACAACAGCCGAAAAACCGAAGTAGTCCCTTCCATGAGAATTTGTCACCGACAGAACTTCAGTTCGCAACTTGCGGTTGCAAAATTATGGCCTTCAAAATGCTGATTCACTACTTCTCATGAACGCAATAATTCGTTCCATCTTACAAGTTGCAAACATAGTTATCAATATTATATACGCATCATTTGAATTTTCGAACTGCAACTTTTTTTAATTTTTTCAAAGCATACATGCCCTCCAGATGCACGCATGAAATGTAGAGTTCTGCATGATTTCACTCATGACTAATCATTAGCTGCAAGCAGTTCGTTTGTTGTTTGTTTTTTTTTTTTAAAGGCTGGTTTTCATTAGCGACGGAGTCGGAGTCATAATCGAAGCTGTAAGTGACCTAGTGAAAATCGAAAATTGGAGTCGTAAGCAGAGTCGTAAGCGGAGTCGGAAGAATCAGAACGTCTCCATTTCTTCTGACTCCGTTTACGACTCCGTCACTTATGATCCAGTGAAAACTAGGCTGTCGGGTCGGAAGCAGAAGCGGAAGAACCAGCCAATCGCAAGGCCCGTAGTCGAACATTGCCATTGGTTTATTCCTCCGCTTCTGCTTGTGACTCCGACAATGCAGTTTTCACTTGATCGCAAGCGACAGAGTCATAAGCAAAAACAGTGTATGGTATTTATTACAGCCGATATTTTAAATTCTGCACGCTTTGACTCAATTTTGTTTTGTGAAAACTTTGAAATTAACTTTAATTCATTTCCTATGGGCCTCTGGTGCTCACAAATTTTCACTAGCCAAAATGGCTAGTGAAACGCAAAAACCACTAGCCAAAATGGAATTTTTACTAGTCTGTGGCTAGTTGGCTACCGTTAGTCTCGAGCCCTGTCAGGAAGTCTTCCTTTATTCAGATAGAGTAAACTTGGCAAAATTACCAGTACTTACTTTTCCAGTGGAAAAGAGGAGAAGGGCATAGTTCATTTGACTGCGCAGGTCTAGTTGGCTCTTTTCTAGAATAGGGCAGATTTCTTGAAAAAGAGCATCGTTACACATCTTTTCAAAGTCTTCCCTTAGTTCAATAAGGGTTCCAACACTACGTACAGCCTTGTTGAGCAGTGGTTGCAATGAGGCTTCCAATTCAAGGCTTCCTTCTAGTTTCTGCACACCACTAATTCTTTCGAAAGGAATTGCTGCAGTTCTTGAAAAGACCCTAGAGTGATGATGTAAAAAGCACGTTGTAAAGCAGCAAGTGAAAGAATACATTAAATATATTAATTTTCAAATTAATTAATCAACTTAGGTTATCCTGTGGTGGATCCCAGTAGAAGTAGAAATCCTCCTTAGTCACTTCATGAAATTTCAACATTATCATCTCTTAAAATACTGAATCTACAGCTGACAGTTGGCTGTTCAGCAATCTCAGATTTATTGCTTGACAAAAAAAAATGTTCTGGTCATACTCCTTCCTTGTCTTATTTTCAACAAGATTTAAAGTTACCTGACAGATGGTAAACTGATACTACCATTTCCGGCATTCAACCGTGAAGCGTTTTTTTGTGCAGGTTTACTTTTTAAACGAGACAGTTTCCCAGACAACTGTATCACCAGTGGACCAATGAAAATGTTTCGTTTGGAGCACAAAACTATGAATGTTTGTCAAAGAAATGTAGCACATTTTGTTCATGTGGAGTGCAGGTTTGACAAAATTAACGACATTTTTCAGGGTTTTGGAAGCTTGGTGTCATTGCGACTTCAGAAAGATGGAGGTGCTAAAATAAAGTAAACAAATTTGGATGAACCTATTGCATTGGAACACAGGCGGCTCGATCAAGCTGGTTGTGAGGAGTTATTATATTTTGATCTTTATCCGAACGTTCAGCTTGCGAAACGTGACATAGTTACCGCCGTCATCTACTATTACATCTATACCATGTCTCGTCCCATTCTCCTTTAGGCCAAATAGTCTCTCCTCATAATCCCTGCTGAAATTTTGAGAGAAAAACAGACTGCCAGCAGTCTAAAAAGAACCTGCTAGCAGTGAAAACAGGATTTGAAGCAATAACTTCCAGATTTCAAGTTCAGCCCTCCATGCCCCTACTCTTGAGTGATTCAATTGTCCACAGATCGCGACTAGAATTCAAACTAAAGGTAAATAAACCTGTCACCTATTTCCAATCTCACTACCCTTTTTTTCTTTTTCAAACATAGGACCTTAGGCATTTAGTTGCATTATCTTCACACCTGCTTTGGTGGTAGAGCTGTAGTGCTCTTTCACATTAATTTTAGCTCTTTAATAAGCCGACAAAGACAGAATCAAATTATACCGTGAAATTGTTTCCTTTTGTCTTTCCCTCTTTCTTTTTGATCTATAAACACACTGCGGATTCATGGTCATCAGTGGCATAGATCTTGGTTGGTAGGTCTTTTTCGCTGTTTGCCATTGGGACTGCAAAACAAACAGCAAAAAAAGTTAATGATAATAACTTTCCATGCACATGCATTTACAATAAAACTGAAACAAAATGATCAAATTGTTCAAATTATTCATAATTTGGTTTATGATTAATTATTAATACATGTAGTTGCTATAATGCTCATATGTAGTAAGCATCAAATTTGACTTTTGAATTTACTTGAACTAAACATAAAAACATGTCAAGAAGGGAGGAGGCAGGCGCCGGTTCTCTTGTTCATCACTAATTAGTTTTTATTCATAAACTGCAACTGTGTTACATATTCTAAGCAAATTCCACTGCAGTATGTAAATGTGTTGGTGTCAAATTTACTGCATGTACTGTTTGAGTTTGCCTAAATAACATCTTGCATGTAATTATCAGTTACTTCTCCATTTGTTGTTGGTATTCAAGTCATTTATTTACCTGGCTGAATGTTCGCACTGTCAGAGTTTCCAGCATATTCAAGTCAGAGACATCATCCCACCAAAATGGGAGCGTCCTTGAGCAAGATAACTTCAATACACCAGCTAGAGTACACTCTGTGGAAGATTATTTGGTTACTACCAGAAACTCATAAAAGGTTGAAATGTGTGATAGGCATTTGATGCTCATGAATTTTCTTAATTTCTTCCAAAAACCATATGCGGAAATGCAAAGAGTTGATTGATACAGAAGTAAACTATATGCTATATCTTTGGTTTTGTGGAGAGTGTGATCTGCTTATCATGCGAGCTAGTGCATGCTGTGAGATTACAGCACACGTGTTGCTTTGACATACTGCTTATTCAGTACAAGTACAGTACAGTCTCGAATCACCATGCTGTGGTACATTTCTGTATATTACGATTTCATAAAAGCGTGATTACTTTCCGGCAACTTTTCCGAGGCATGCTAAAATATCCCGAGCTGGCACTACGTACAATAACAATAAATGTTATTGTAGTGCTAGCTCGCACTAATTTAGCATGCTTCGTAAATTTACTGGAAATATTATTAAAAAAATGATATACAGAAATGTACAATAGCATGGTGATTCGAGACAAAAGAAAATTATAATGAAGTCAACAAACAACATGAGTGAAAATAAGTGCAATATTTTTCTGAGTTGACGCTGAAAATTAGCAGCCTTAAAATGTTTCAATTTACTTGTAACTTTGGTATCACGTTAAATATGGATTAATCTTATTGAGGGCCAAGTGTAAAAAAAATTCATTGAGTTGTTTTTAATTCCCACCCAATTTAATCATTTTAGTGGCAAATTTTCATAAAATGTAAAATAATGGTCTACACCAGTTGATATTCACGCCAATGTTTCTGAAAATCAAACGGAGCGAATTCTCTGAGATTTTCACTCGAGGTAATTGTATGTTAGAAGATTCATTTAAGACCAGAATGCCGTTTAGTCAAGTCTTG
>JAHPZR010020493.1:27500-37500 GCA_019787425.1 Platygyra sinensis | reverse complement strand
GGAACATCACAAGAAAAGTGTCAAACAATCAAATTAATATTTCCAAACATATGTGTTGTGGTTCAATTTTAAAAAAATTGATATCAGTTTTTCCTGCATCTGTCCTGTTATTGAAATTCCAATAAGCTTCACACATTTCCTTAAATTTTTGGGTCTTACAGACCCCCCCCCCCAGGAAATTCCAATCCTTTCTGTGGGGGGAGTATCGATGTTTTCGATCCATCTTCTGGACGTGCACAATATCTTCAATAGTTGCTTGAATTCAAGTTTTTCCATGTAAACGAGGAATGCTACAGTGTTTGTTCAGGCTTGTAGCTCCAACCATTTTCCGAGTAATCATAACTATTACAATTTCCTCAATGATTGCGGTGCATAAACTGCTGTATTTTGCTCTAATTAATGTGCAAAGTTGTAATAGGACAGTGTAATCGGACAGTTGGCTGTAATCGGACAGTTACATGAGCCAATCATTGTAGGTCCTTTTCACTAAATCCACCAATCACAACATTGATTACAATCACGAAATGAACTCCACTCAGTCCTATTACCATTATGCTTAATTATAACTTAAATCAAATCCGAGAGATTATCCAAGAGATTCACAATCCTGTCGTCCTAAAAGTACACGTACTCATTAAATACACATATCATCCCTATTAAAAAGGGCATAATTATTTGCTTAACTGTCTTTAAACAAGGACATGTAACCCATCTTTTTCAAAGAATTGACGTTGATGACTTCCTGAGCATGCCCACCATTTTAGCTAGCGTACCACTCGTTGTCCTCGTTCAACGAGTGCGGGAAGGAGAGCGGGAATGAATCACACTCTCCAACCAGGGACTCGATTCTCGAAGCTCCCGGTAATTACCGGGCCCGTTAAGCTGTTTTGTTTTTCATTCTAGAGGGAGTTTCAAAAATTTTGAAAATTTTACAGTAAAGTTGTCAGCTAAAGAAACAAAATGGACTTCATCAGAGGTCAGAACACGCCCTACTTTTCTTGAGACTTCGATATCAAAATCTGATTCCGGGCCCAGTAAGTTACCGGGTCTTTCGAGAAAGGGGCCCCAGGGGCCCGTTTCTTGAAAGACCCGGTAACTTAACGGGCCCGTAATAATTTTGAAATCGAAGTCTCGAGAAAAGTAAGGTGTGTTCTGACCTCCAATGAAGTCCATTTTGTTTCTTTAGCTAAAAGCTTCACCACACAATTTTCAAAACTTTTGAAATTCCCATCTGAAATAGAAAACAAAATACTACCCCAGTCGCGCCAGCAAAACATGTTTAGTTGAAAATGACAATCATTGCAGAAAAACTGAGGGACTGAATCTTTCACAAGGTTCTACAAGATACTCAGCTTTTAACTTGTGCTTTCTTTGTGCTAAATCAGAAGCATATAGCTCCGCATGCTCCTATGCGGCTAAACTTCAGAATGACCCGCAACTGAAATACCACTTGAAATGGGCCTGCTACCGCAGTCCGGCAGTCGACATAATTTACATAATTTACATAATGAAGACAATTTACATAATAAACTGTGTATAAAAACCACGAATATTGCCTGATTTCATACCGTGAGGGACTAGGTACGAGTCTGTTAATTATGGGATTAGCAACTATTGATCCCCATAGTCAGAAAGAGCACACCGAGATTCATAAAATCCCCAAGTTTGGTGTTAATCAGGCTAGTCTTGACTGAGATACAGGCATTTAAAAACGTAAAAAAATTACAACGAAATGTATGGAAAACCGGCCAAATCCGGACTTTTGTCCGCATTTGTCCGGTTTTCCATACATTTCTTTGTAAATTTTTTACGTTTTTAAATGCCTGTATCTCAGTCAAGACTAGCCTGATTAACACCAAACTTGGGGATTTTATGAATCTCGGTGTGCTCTTTCTGACTATGGGGATCAATAGTTGCTAATCCCATAATTAACAGACTCGTACCTAGTCCCTCACGGTATGAAATCAGGCAATAGCTCGTTCTTTCATCCACTGCGGGACCGCGGACCGCGGTAGCACTTAAGTTCAACTCTTAGTTTAACACTTGGTTTAATACTTATTTATCGACTACGGAACTGCGGACCGCGGTAGCACTACATACATACATATAACCTCGCTAGCCGACTGCGGCCCACGGACCACGATAGCAGTAGATTTAAGGAGGGCGTGAGTTGCGGGGTATTCTGAAGTTGCTCCATATATGCTTCTGGCTAAATTTAAAGTTCTTTCAAGAACACAATTTTCAGGAAATTTTAAATCGTGTTTAACTAAACAGGCTTTAAACTGAACGTGCTTGAGTTTTTATGTAAAAGACAAAACAGTCGACCAACAAGGTTTGTTAGCAATCCGTAAGCGTCTTCGTAAGCACGTGTGCAACTACATAAAAAACGAATGTTTATTTCTCAAGGATTCATAGGGACGTGCACCAAAATAGCGTTAGAATCATTGCGTCTCAGAAACCTAGCTGTAATGGTCTGTAATTAATATTTGTGTATTGCCATTACTAATCGGCGCGTGCAGTTCCGTTTAGAAAAGATACCTACATAACGTGTTAATTATCTTCATTTACCTTTTCTGCTTTTGATCGTCGTCGTCTTCTTGCAAAATGGTTGTCTTTTGAACCACGTTGAACAAGAAGCCTTCGGAGCAATTATTCCGAGAATTTTCTGTGACATACCCAATGCATGTCACAGAGAAGTTGGTCATTGGAATGAATTCCGTCCCTTTCCTGATATAGTAGCCGATCTCCCCATTAACCTCTGTCATCTTTTCGTCATCAATTCGTTTGCTTGAGTCCTGATCGGAACAACCAGAACTCGATCCACTTGGCTGTGTTTCTTGAATGTCCTCATCTGGACTCGAGACCGCTTCTTGCTCAGACATAATAAAGCAGCTTCTTCACCAACAGTAACAACTGAAAAGATGATCTCCTTCTAGTTGCAACTCGTGCCGAAAGTGTTGAGTGAGGGCCAATGAAAAGGTGAGGAAAATATAGAAACAACAGGACCATTCAAATAATAATGAAGCATTTTCGCCTAACAATAGAACCATTGATTGAGGCCCTGCTGAGAGGGGGTGTTGAGAGTCCCAAGAGGTTTGTCTGGATTTAGAAATTTGCTAGGCAAGTGTTTTATTGTAGTTTACAATCCCTTGCATTGCTTTCGCAGTTTGGTGAGAAAAGATTCTTTTGAAGCGATTTCATTTTATGTGATGTCCCTACTTTTAACGCCTGTAAAACAGGCGTAATTTTTGGGATTTTTTATGGTAACGCCAACGGACTAACCTGGGTGTCAGAGGTTTTTTCTCGTTTGGGGCGACAGAATTGAGCGGCCAAGCCGCGAAGGGGAGTCGCGAAGCGGCGAGAAAAAAACCTCTGGCACCAACGAATCCATGCCGACGCCAATTTCCCTTGATTGACATTCGCAGTCATAACGAGCCGCTAATAAAACAAGCCCCTGAATTCGTCACGGAAACAAAAATAAAGCTTGCTTTTGGATAATTTCAGCCTTAAAAGCCAGCAAATGGTTACTCTCTGTATCCTTACAAATGTCCTGACTTCCATCTCTGAAAGATTTTGCCCCAATTTTGAGCAAATAAACATTCCTCCGTGACGGGCCGCCATTTATTTATTTAGCTAACTTGACAAAACTCTCCTGGGGTAAATCCAGTTTGGGCAAGATCATCACCCACCTAACCAATAGCAGCCAATAGCAGCCCTTTTAATAAACGTTTTTTTCAACCGACCAATCAGATTCCTAGGGTCAAATCTTGACTCTGGAGAAATAAATGGCAACGTGATTGGATCGACGCGCAGAAAAGCCAGAGGTCTCTCGCCGACAAGCACCACTCGCTCTGACGCTCCTCGCCGATGGCGAGCGAGAAGACCTCTGTACCTCTGGTATGCTAACCTGCAGAACAGGCGTAATTTTTTGCGTATTTCTGGCGAGCAGAGGCGAAAGCGAGGCGAGCGCGAAGTGCGAGTTGCGTGCGAGGGGAGGAGCGCTAAAAAATCCCGTGAACACTCTCCTCCATATAATAAATAAAGGAAATTACACGCTGGCGAGAAGATACGAATTTTATGTTTGAGTGGTAGTTAAGACAACATCGGGACAATTCTTGGGTTTCACCGTCACGCAATTAAAAAAATAATTCCAAAACCATTCAGTGAATAGCCTCAAGAAATTATAATGTTATAGAAGATAAATAACTAAGGCACATCTCCAAGTTTAGGTCTGTACGTTTTCCTGACCTTCAAATAATTGTCGAAACATTTTGCGCAAATTCACGGAGCCCAGTATGGAGCCGCCATGTTGGTGTACCTCCAAGGGACACCAACATGGCGGCCGGAAAATAGTGTAAACATCTTGAACTTACTTTAGCTATCTAGCCCACTGATTATATGAACTGACTAACCAAACATTTAAATAAGCAATTTTCCTAATATTGTAACTTCTAAAAAGGGTAAAAATTCCGAGATAAGATGATTTATTATATGGAGGAGAGTGTTTTACCGGGAACTAAACCACTCGTAGATTCCATACGCCACTTCATCCGGGACCCGAGTGGCCTATTTTCCGTATGTCACCTTTGTGAGTGTCGTATCGTTCAATGACGTCACTTTTCCCGCCTTTTGCTTTTGTTGAATTTTAGTCTCCGTATAATAAAAAGAACATTACACGTTGGCTCGAAGATACGAATTTTATGTTCTCGTGGCAAGAACGATATCTCACTCGTTCGCTTCGCTCACTTGCGAGATATTGTTCTTGCCACTCGAACATAAAATTCATATCTTCTCGCCACCGTGTAATATATTCTATATACTACATGACACAATAACTATAAAAAAATTTACCTCATTACAAATACACTTCAATCTTTTATTGTACAAGTTTATACTTTCAATCTTTTGTTTTACAAGTGTATACCTCCAATATTTCACTATACAAGTGTATACTTCACGAGAAAAGCTCGGTGAATTTAAATGAAGAGGACATTTCAAGCGTATCTTCGTTGTACTTTTTATTAAGGTTTTCAGCCGTTTGATTGTTTATTTTTGTTTTCTGATTTGTTTCTCTCTTTTTTTGTTTGGTTGTTTGTTTGTTATTTTGCTGAAAAAGAGAGAGAATGGCAGGGCGATGGAGAGTCGCCGTCACTCAGAGAATAGAGCACTTTATTTCGATATATTCAAATTCAGTTAGATAGTGAGGTCTAGAGGGCACAAAGAAAAGAAATGAATAAAGATGGTCATATAATTTCCTTTGATTGTTTCCTCTTGGCCTCGCTGCAAAGTTGAATGTTGTCGAAAGTGGTCCATTCTCTACTTGCACAAATCCCATAATACACCTCTTTTACCCCCCAAAAATTTGCATAGGCATTGTTTTAGATTACTCTTGGGACATGTTCATGTCCCAGGAGAAATTGCAAACAATGAGTATGCAAAATTTTTTTTTTTGGGGGGGGGGGGGTTAAAGAGGTGCATTATGGTATTGTGCAAGTAGTGAATTGTGAGTAAACGCGGCGGGGGGAGGGGCCGGGCGGGAATACAAAGGGAAAGTGGAAATCAACGGTGGGATTTCCAGGGAGCGAGAAGCGCCGCTTCAGGAGAATTCTTTTTCTCCATTTCACCTGGGGTGAAATGGAGAAAAAGAATTCTCCTTAAGCGTCAGTGGCGGATCCAGACTTTGAGCTAAGATTGGAGGAGGGGGGAGGGGGTTGAATTGGTCGTGCTTGCCTTGCCAGTTTTTCTTTCTTTCGTGATTACTTCTTCATTTACCCAAAGTAATGGGGGCGAGCCCGGGCCGCACCCCTAGATCCGCCACTGAGCTAATAACGGAAACAGGAACATCAGAAGCCCTCGCTCCCTTCCAGTGACTAACGCTTAAAATATCCTCTACTAAAACTCACGATGTTGACAATCGTTCCGTAAAGTGGAATTAATGAAAATGGAGACAAAATCTTGTGGTATTATCCGAAAAAAACTCGGGAAACGTGTTTCGTTTTTTACAGGAGATAATTGCAAAAACCCGAGATATCCAGTGATATGTACAAAGTACAAATCTATCAACTCAGCGCGCACAATCACATAATAAAGGAAGAATCAGAACGTATCAAATGATCAGGAAAATAAAATAGAAAAAAAGAGTGGCTGAGTTGAAGGTAGTTCTCAGCATATGCTGAGAACAGAATCTGGAAGACCTGAAAACGATAAATGAAGAAAACAGTTAATGCTGATCATTTCTATCGATCAATTGATTCAAACTAAGTCAATGACTAATTTTGGTGGTACTGTAGATTTATTGAAAAAGTAATTACGGAGCAGTTTTCAATTTTATTGGGTTTTAAAATAGTCAGAGGGTAACTTTTACTTTGGTTTTGGTTTTACTGTGGTTTGAGATTGGGAATGGTCATATTAACATTCGTAAATCATTATAATGTCCAACTGGGTCTTTCCCAGGTTCCAGTCGGTTCGTTGATCAACAGAGGAGAAATTGGAACAGGGTCCATTTCTGTTCTGTTGCTCCAATTTTTGTTACTTTGTGTTTGTGATGTTTTATATTCCGTTCTGCTTGCGTAATTTCAATTCTGTTTTCTTAATTTCTATTCCGTTTGTTCAATTTCTGTTGTAGTTTTTTTATGAAAGAATTCATAAACTACACAGGCTCTAGGTAGCAGAATTTAAAATAGGATTTTGGCGGCGATGACCCCTCAGTTATAGGCCATTGCAGAAACGTGAGTGGACTGGGAAAGAGTATGGCTGTTTTCCGTTTGTTTGAAAAACTAAGATGTTCAAATGAAAGATCAACTAAATTTGAGAGTCTTTACCACGAATAGAAGTATTTAGAGGAGGAAAATGGCTAAATGGTAGCTCTTGAAATATCACCGAAAATAGAGAGTTTGTATGGATTGGGTAGACAGGCCACAAAATTGTAAGGATTTGTATGGAATTTTGCAACTTTTGCAAGGCTCCCATTTGGACAATTTTCCACTGAAAACTCTTAAACTTGGTTGGGTAGCTTTTCATTCGATAAAATTTCAGTTGAAATGTTTAGATTTTCAATCTAATCAATATAAGAAACTCGCCCAAGTGCTCTCACGTTTCTGCAATGGGCTATGGTATGGACTAGCGCCGTCCCATTCAGGGGACAGCAGAACTACTCCTACAGGTGGTAGCTTAGTGCTACTGAAACCAGGATAAGCTCCGGCCTGATGGGTCATTTGGCTCGTATGCAGGCTTTCCCTTTTCATAACCTGATCTTACTTGCAACCGACGTGTAACCAATCTTGTTCCCAGGATCTCTCATCTTACTGCCCCCTGGAGCGGGGAGCGGTAAAATGAGAGACCCTGAGAACGAGGTTGCGTATAACGCGGAAAAACGCTTATAAACCTCCACGGTAGCTGCTGGTTTAATTCTGATTGGCTTACAAACCAGAATGTTTCCTAGATAGTTTTGCACGATTGTGTAATTTGTTTTAATAACTGAGAAGTATTTCACATAGAACTTCATTTTTAGCCCTTACCTTGGTCCTCCAGAAAGCTCGAGACATCGCATGTCAGATGGATTTTCCTTCTCATAGCTTTCCTAAATTTAATAAAGAGGAAAACATATTATTACAAATAGAATATCACGAGTTTTACGTCATTCCTCAAAATAGACTATGGTTTCCTGAAAGGGCTATTTAAGTTGTATTTAAAATGACAGAAACGTTTCCAATGTACAAGGTTAGCAGAATCGTCTCCATATTTCAACTTTTATTTTTCGATAAATTGTTCGAGATTTCGTCATAATCTTCAATCCGAGGCATTTTTTAAGACTTTCGCGATCGGCTAGACGTTTCTTATTCCAAGATTGAACTATGATTCATTACAGTTGCCACTTTTTTTTCTTTTTTCCACACAACTGACCGATAGATATAAGAGATGAATTAAACTATTTTGTAATCTAAAATTACGATTATAAACTTACTGAAGGAACGGTCTTCTCAAAAATACTGAGGCTTTCAACTTAAAGTTTGGCTTTATAATAAAGCAGCTGAGAAGTTCATTGCTGAATCTTGAAAACAAAAAACAATAGAAAGAAATTACTATCACTGTGACAAATCTAACAAATCCTAAACCGGCAGCTCACTGTCAGAGCAGGAAATTTCAAATCTTGTTAAGACCAAACTCAAACAGTTCTAAACTTCGCTTTATATCCTCTGCCTAACTGAAAAATCTCTTACAACTTACAAATCTCACTGTCGATTTTATTTAGAGTCACAATAAGCATCCACGATCCATCTCTTACAAAACCATTGTACATTCCCCGCACGGTTTTTCCTTTAGGTAGGACTGTGAAAGCAACGTTTTGATAACTCAACAAACAAAATCGAAATCGCTATAGTGTTTGAGTTATTTGAATTACTTCAGTGTTACTTGAGTTATTTGACGTGATTCAGGCGAAATTCAAACTTGCACTTATTATTTATTACTTGTCAGTCGTTACAGACTCAGCCGGGCGAAATCCTCGCAAGCGGATGAAAGGAAGCTTTGAAGTACCAAAACGCTGCTATATACAAACATGATCAACTAGTTTTTTGCTGTGTTATTAAAAAGCTGCTAATTTTCAACATATGTGAAATTTATAGTGAAGTTATGTGGGGCTCTTGCAAAAGAAGAAGCGGAACACAACTTGGTCATTGATATATAAAGCTTCAAACTGGAGCAGCTTACTACCAAAATAATTACTGAAGCAAAATTGCAATACATATAAACGTATTGATGTTGCGGACCAAAAGCCTAAAAAATGTCGGGAATTTAGGACGCCATTTGACCCGTGCGACATCCGCAAAAGTCCTAGATCACAGCATCTGTACGCGCGTGTGCCGTAGGCGGTGGCCCATATCATAGGGACAGCCCGAATACTAGAAACAGCTTGCGACTTGACGGAAAATATATCATAGTGATGACCCAGCTAGTCTAGTAACACAACTGCGGAACTCTCGCGCGCGAACTTTGTGAGTATCGTGTAGAGAATTTGCAGGTTTACTGCACTTGAAATAGTTCTTGTAAATGAACGTGGTTTCGGGTATTATTAGCACTTGTTGTTCCTGCTTAACTCAAAAAAAAAGCCTCATTATGCATGGAGTAACTGCGTTTCTTACCTCTCTTTTAACAGTCTGTAAAACTTTCGAGCAAATTTCCCGCTAGGCATGGCGGTTCGGTCCTCTGCACTTGAGTGTATCAGGACAACAAACTTGTCTGACTTCATTGATCTCTCAATGTAATCCTGGGCATCTCTGTGGAAATTTGTTACAAGTTTTTAGTTTACGTGCTTAAATATATACTTGTGAGACATTCGCACTCTTATTGCCTATTTTCCTCGCCCTTTCCATCTTTCAATGTTACTTTGTGCGTGAATGGTTAGTCCCAAAATATATTTTCTAAAAAACAAACGACAGCATTGATAAGGGAGAGTGAAAGGAGGCATTTCTAGGCTGGGGGTGTAGTTTTTGCATTGCAGATTGAGGAGGGCAGCTTTGATATGTCTATGTGCCAACAGGTTTTGTGCGCGATTGTAGCAAGCCTTTTTCCTATCAAAATCTTCCGTAGATAAAAACATGTACTTTATGGGCTGTGTAAGGCATGTGTCCCGGCATGTGTTAGCCAAAACTTGACTGTATTTTTACTTACCTGCACATTGAGTTAATGATCTCTTTGTGCTTTATTTTGCTCTTCCCGAAAATTCCCGCTTTCTTGTGCTCTTTTTTTCTCGGGACGAAGGATAGATCGACCACGAACACATCTGCGCTACTGTGTTTGAGTGAAACTCCTGAAATAAACAGTAAACTGAGTTGAGATAAAGGAATAAATTAGCTTGGTGATGAGGTGATTGTCTCTTTTGAAGAGAACATTGCAACCACTTTACACTAATTCCCCCTTTCCTTCCAATTAACCATTACTGAAATTATTGTTTAATTTGTTTTCGCGTTTACTTCTGTTGTTTTATTTCTTACCAGCATGC